>BHFT01022999.1:0-35332 GCA_004320025.1 Laticauda laticaudata | reverse complement strand
CTTAGGAATTGAAGAACCTTGCTGTCCTTCCAATCACTTCATGAGGATGCCACCAGCCATGCTTTGAACAAACTTGTATTCAGCGTCTGCAGCACCCAGCTTGCATCAAGCCTGCGAGCCACCAACTTCCATTCCCAACCGGACCCTGGACTTGAAGCGCGTTGGCCATCGACTCTTGCGCCACCTGACCTCTGGAACCACATACAGAAACATGCAGTATGCATTGGAGGGCTGCCACACAACCACCATCAGCAAAGTGGTCAGCAAGAAGCCTGGTGCAGGCCATCATCGCAAGAATACGTGGCAGGAGCCCTCCTCAAGTGCCTCCACCACTGAATAAGGCCTGGAGGAAAACTTGCCCAGAAGAGCGGTATCACAGGTGAAACTTTTCCCCACACTGCTTGGAGCCATAGGATGCGCGAAGCACGTGTCCTGCAAAGCTCCAGCCAACGCAGGCGCTTCCACTTATTTCAACTAGCCAAGGGCTCTTCAGTATCATCTCTTTGCCCCATGCGCTTTTGATGCCTGCACTACAAGCCTTCATGCTACATCGATGCCTTCAGGCCCAACGGCGGTCAGCGCTTCACATAGCCAGGTATACAATGCCCAGTGCACCTCAATGATCGGCATGCGAACAACAACCTCATCATGCGGGGATTTTCCCGATCCAGACCCCTCTACCTAGCTGCACACACAAGATGTGCCCTACCCCCCCCCTCATCATGTTAGTGAGGTAGGTCTCCCTCAGAACCCTACCTCATAAGTGCTACAGTCAAGAAATACCTCACCTGTAAGAGAGCGATCTGTCAACTACAAGCTGTCCAGGCAAGACGGGTATGGGAGAATGCACTTGGCATCTTGATGCGATACAGATTCCAGATACTCTCACCACCATGCCAGCATGCAGGCACATACTTGTGAGGAACATTGCTGGAAGCTCCTGCTGCATCCTACACAATCTCATGCGCCACCCGCTACCCAGTGTTGCCAGAACAGACTTATGGACCTGTCAACAAGCGGAATGGCGCGACATGGAGCCTCGTGAATGGAGGCAAAGGATGTAACCTGGATAGAAAACTGCGGATGTACAAGGCCCCCAAACAGATGCCTTTTCAACTGTGAAGGGAAGAAGCCAGCGCCAACCTCCTGCAAACACTGGTGCCCAGACTCCCCAGCTGGGCAGCCATTGGAGTGGAAAGAACAGCGATAGATAGATTGATTAATGGCAATGCCTTCCCTTCAACCTGTTGCATAACATCTCCCCCCCCCCCTCCCCCCCCCCCTCCCCTCCTGATGGCAGATTGTGCCCATGTATGTTTGAGTAGGCCCTACAATGAATAGGCCATTAATAAAGAGCTTTTGTTTATTTTGAAATGTGCTTGATCAATGAATATTTTTTATGATTAATTAACATGTCCAGTCTGCGCAGCTGCGGAGGGTGCGACCATACAGTCCCACTATGCTTTGCCCATCTGGAGCGCCTTTACTATCCCACAACTATCCTTTATTCCACCCCACAACATTATCCTTATCTATTCCCAACAAGTCATTTGCAAAGGCCTTAACCATTTCCTTAAAGTTTTCACCAACACTTGTATTTAGCTAAAAAAAAATGCAAACCAAGTGCTCTTAAGCCATAAGATAACATAACTTTTAACTTCCTAGGCTGACCTTTTATGAACTTTATTAAATAAGACAAAATGCAACCAAGTAAAACTGAATTACGTGTGCTTAAGCAAAGATAACCTTTATTAACTGTCTTAAGTCAAACTTCTATGACTTTATTAAAAAAAGCCAAAATGACCCAAGCTAAAGCTATCTTAAGCCAAAGATTAAAGTGAAACAAGTAACAATCTCGAGCCTCTCTTGACCGCCCACTTATTTCTCAGTCATTTCTGCAGTCATGCTCATGGCGCGTCCCAGCTGCTTAAAGCGAGGCAGGGACGTGGAACGGTATGGCCTGGCCTTGAGTGCTCGGTCTGAGGGATGCCATTGCCGGCCGTCTGCCCTTTGCGCCCTGAGAGTACAATTAGGGGCCTGGCTGTGTTCATGGGAAAGGCTCACAGAGAGCTGACTCAGTCCCATGAGGTTGAGAGCGCCCTTCATCAAGCCTACCTGGGATGCTCAGGACAAGACTGATGACAGATACTCCCTTTTTTAATTGAGCGGGCCTTAGCTGTGGCCGGTGCGCAGAAAGGAGGAGTGTAGTGCGGGCGGATGTCATTGAGTTTGCATGCTGGGTGACGCGATGCTGGCATCTGTGGCGTGCCGATTGAACCTGGGCCCCATGGCACTAGGGGAGGGTCTGCTTCTGCATGTGGGAAGTCACTCGGTAGTCGTAGACCTTGCGCTAGTGTGAAGGCTGTTGCAAAGCCGTGGAAGGGCTGTGACAATCGCCTAGCGGGCTGGCCAGAGCAGACCTGTGAGCTGGCGGTAGGAGCCCCAGCATTCAGCTGGGCCTTTGAGGGTTGCTGCAGAAGTGCCTGCTTATCTTTCTCCTTCATCACCTGGTACTGGGCCTCGGCGCAGATCCCTCAGTCGTGTGGGCTCACGCTTACATGATGAAGGTTGGCCCAGCTTCGAGGATCCTCTGCCCAAGTGTGCCCGACCAGCCTCGTGCCAGAGAAGTTCTGATGCTGTCTTCATTGCTGTCCCTTGATCTCCAACAGCGCACACTGTGCGCTCTGCGCCCTCCAGTTTGCCTCTCTGCCGCATCCTTGCTGGAGCTGGGGGTGGGGGTGCCATGGTCTCTGCCGTGCGCTGCCGCTCTTCCTCCATTTGTAGAGGCGGATCACTCCAAGTCCTCCAGCATGCGGGGTGCTGCAGCTGTCAGGGGGTCTTCTGCCCATGGCGGCACCTTCTGAAGACACGTCTGGCCCCCCCCCAGCCGACAGGCTAGCTGGCCCCTCCTGCGCCCTGCCGAAGAGGAATGGCCTGTCTGTGGCGCTCTGCCTCTGCAGGGAGAGCGGGCTGCTCAGAGGCGGCCCTGCTCCTCTGGTGGCCCAGACCTCACCCTCCAGGAAGCTGCCACATTGGCCATGATGTACATCTCCCTGCGTCATGCAGCTTTGACAGCGGTCCTGTCCGGATTTTTTGAAGATTTGCTAGCCTTTGCCATACCAGCGTGCTGCATGCTGCTTCCACCATCCCAGGAGATAATTTGAGTGATTATCTCTCAGGCTCTCTGCCTTGTTCTCCAATGCTGGCATTCTTCTTTGTTGTTCCGTTACGAGTCTCTGTGCCCTTTCTCCACAAGGTACTTGTTCTCCTCACCATTCCAGCACCTCCTCTCATGGTTCCTCGCGACGCGGCTTTACTGTTTCCTTTTCCCTTCTCCTATCCCTTGCTCTTCCTCCCTTGGCCAAGAGGTTCAGCAGTCGGCCTTCAGGGGATTTGAAGCTGCGTGGCCTTTCAGCTAGAAGGGCCCTATTGAGGAGGTCCTTTGGCGGATGGTCTACTACAGCAAGCAGCCCACCAGCCCACCAGCCAGACCAGCCTAGCACCAAGGCCAGCACAGCAGCACCAGCCGCTTCAAAGTACAGTTGCCACGGCGGTGGGGTTGGTGGTTCTGTCCTTCTTGCCAGGAGCTGCAGGAGTAGGCCACCGGCTTCCTCTTCTTCCCCTGACTGAACGCAACCTAGTATTCTTTCAGAGCCATGCTATGTGGCGCAGCAATCTTTCCCTGAATATGACTGCTTGTGAAGTTGATCCTATTATATCCGCTGAGTGACATTAATTCTACTCCCCGCAATGCAGCAGTGAAACACTTTGCATCGATACATCCGCTCGGCCATCCATAAAAAAAAATTGTATTATTTGGCAGGTACCGCATTGTTCACACACAGCCCCAAATGGACCCTCAAAGTGAAGGCTGCTACATCGATTGGCAAACACCCCTACAACTGTACAACCAATTACAAAGTTTCCTAGGGTTCACCAATTTATTTACCACCAGTTATTATACCCTGCCTTTTTGGCTCAGATTGCCCCTCCTCAATACCCAGCCTCCTAAAAATGCAGGCGGAGGGTAACCCAAAAACCGAAAACAGCCTTTGAACTGGACACATAGAATGCCATGCTTGCATTTGAAATTCTAAAATGGCCTGCTTCTCAGTGGAAAGCATTCTAAAGCACCCAGATTCCAGAGGGCAAAATTAATTCATACAAGCAGATGCCAATTTTTGATGTGGGGCCCAGGGAGGGGGCGGGTCTGCTTCAAAAGAATGTGCGAACCAACTACAGCCCATGCACTTACCCATCAATAATATTGACAGAGTTTTAGCGCCTCAGAAAAATAAACACGCGATGGCTGATGCTTTCATTGATATCTTTCTATAATAAACATTAATAACATATATTTTACAAACCAGTTGTGCATTTCATCCAACATGCAACTTCCCCTTTCCAACAGCAAACTGTCAGACAGAAATAGACATGTTACAAGTTCAGAGTTTCCGCTAGAAACTTTCAGACAGCCTCAGAAACAACATCAGCTTTCACTTTATTTTCAACAGCCAGCCAGATAACACAGCCAGAGGAGAGAAGCAGTGTCATTTCAAATAGACAGATCAAGCTCAACATTGCACTCAGCACCTGCAGAGCTTAACATTACTTCCACTCCATAAATTTCATTTTCAGTTTCCAAGGCCCTACTTCTTGTTTCAGTTTCCAAAACAGGTTCACATTTAGCATGACTTAATTGCCTATACCACTATATCATCGGCTGACATTTGATTACCATGCCTCTAGTATCCCAATTCTATGAAATTACTCTGGACAGAAAGTTGAATGTGACCAACAGAGCGTGGGCCTTAATTTGGGAAAAGAGCTTATGCCAGCTTCAATGGGCCCGCTTTATAACCTGAGGCAATTCGATAGAGCGGAAGTAAAATCCCTTTCGAAGTCTGGATGATCACAAAAATCTAGAAGCCCTCAGGACTTTAAAGCGAAGCCTCTCCCCAAACAAGTACGCATGGACTCAATACTTTCAACATGATGGATTTACTCTCAAATATCTTCCCTGGCAGCCCCCCAGCAAAAAAATTTGGCAGTATGGCACTGTCCAGAAAATTTGCAACAACAACAGTGTGAAGCCAGATGTAATCAGCCCATAATACAAAACAATCAAACTTGGGATGCGAAAGTACCATCACCAGATCCCAGGCATAAAACATTGACAAATGACACCAACTCAAACTTTTAACACAAGCATTGCCACTGATGACATAGTTCTTTGAGCCCCAAATCCAGCTGTTTGATAGAAGATAACATACTTGAGTCGTGGGAGCGAGAGCTTTGAATGTTCCAGCTAGCCAGAGACTTGCCTTAATGGGCAACGGCTGCCATGCACTCCAAATATTAGGCTGCGATACTTGTGATTTGTGAAAAACCTATACACCTAATCAAAAGACAATTTTTGGTGGACACCATTTTAAAAAGGAACATTAGAGAGCTGATGTAGCCCAGCGTGTTCCATTTGCTGTCAGCCTGCAAAAGTACATTACGGGAAACAGCTCCAGGATTTCTTACAGAAGGTAGCTGAGCCAAATTATTCCTTATACACATTTTATTGTCATTCATGCGAGCTCCAACAAGGATCATCTCAGCACAGACGCGGGTCAAATTCACCTCCAATTTTGCCGAGAGGATTTTTTAGTTTACTTGGTACTGGGCCAGCAGGGACTGAACTTATTGCATTCTCCAATATACTAATGGGGGCAACTGGAGAGAACTATAAGGCTAGGTCACACTCGGCCAGATTGGATGCAAAAACTTATGCAAAAACGGACACAGCGGACGAGCAAATATTTCGGGGCGGTGGCTCCAATCCATTGTTATCCACTCTCAAATGTGCGTTGAAAATTGCATAAAACAGAATGGAAAAGAACGGAAAGGAACGGAACGGGGATAGTACTTAGCTGAGCGCAAGGCAAGCTGGTATGCTTCGTAGGAAGCACTAGTGCGATGAAGCAGATGGAGCGGAATTGACACATCCGATAGGGCCTTCTGCGGGAGGAATAGCGCCAAGACTGTGAGCGGAAGCCACAGCTGTCGTAGCCCGATGACGTGGATGCCCATCTACGGACGCCTAGAGGGAGCCAAAGCAGATGCATAGCGGATGCTATAGCGGATGCAAAGTTTCACTGCTGCTATGCTGGGGAGCTATGAATTGCCTTCAGTCCGCGGAATATAAAAGGATGCAGTCGAAGCAATCACCATTCCAGCAGGAAAGACTGCTGCCCAGGACATCTTTGAGAAAGAACACCATATGTTCCCGCCAGTCAGGGAGAAGAGCGAAATCCTGTGCCTACTCCTCCAGCCCTGCCCAAGAAGGACAGAACCACCATCCCCACCCCCTAGCAGCGGATTCTTGAAGCTCTGGTGCTTTCTGCTGCTTCCGTGTGTAGGTAGTGCGTGGTGCTGCTGAGTGCTCTGCTGGTCCTTCTCTCTGCTGGTGCTGGCTGGTTGATTGATGCTGCTGCTGCTGAGTGCTTCTCCTGCTGCCTGGTGCCTGCTTGCGTGCTGCTGGTGTTGCCTGCTGCTTGCGTGCTATCTCCTGACTCGCTGGTGTAGCCCCTACTGCTGGTGCCTGGTGCTGGTGCTGCTGCTACTGCTTACTGCTGCTCCTGCCTGTGGTGGACCAGCCCCAAGCGCCCTCAAAGCCCCTGCCTGTGAAGGCCTGAAGGCCTCCTGCCAGTACGGAGAAGAGGCAAGCGCGAAGGCAGAAGGCGCAGAGGAGCCGAACAGTACTCCATTTCTGAGACAATGAGGAGGAGGTGCCTGGAATGGCTGAGGGAACGAGATACTTCTGTAGAAAGGGCCAGGAGACCTCTAATCGCAACAACCAGAAAAAGCAGGCAGCGTGAAGATACCAAGGCAGGAGCTAGGTACAACTTCAGACCCTACTCCGTTGCGATGATAGAAGCAAATGCAACCTGTATTGGCAAAGCTGATCTGAAGCAAATCTGGCCAGGCGCGCTGCTCAAGCTCACTGAACGCGGAGATGTAGTGCAGCTTCGTTGGAGGGTGAGTCGCCGCCTCTTGACAAACCCTCTCCCTCAGACAGCCCACAGACGCCATGGTCCTCTTCCAGCCAGGAGACAGCCCTACCGTGACCAGGCAGCGTGTCTTTGGGAGGGTCCCCACGACAGAAACCCCCCCCCGGACAGCTTGCACTCCCCAAACCGGAGACTTGGCAGGATCCCTTGTTACTCCAGAATGCGAGCAAGAAGAAGCGTGAAGCCAGAGACCAACCCACACTCACCCCCAGCTCCACCTCCACGAGAAAGGCAGGCAGACGAGGCCCCCAGACTGCGAGGGAAAGAGCCACCACTGTCCTCTTGGAGAATCAGGCGACACAACCAAAACAGCACAGATCTTCTCTCTCAGCTGGTCACACAGTGACATTACCATCACCGAACCGCAAGACCTTCATCACCTACGTGAGCCCAGACCCTCATGGACATGCCCAAGGTTCCAGAATCAGCGGTTGATGCAAGGAGGACAGCATAACAGCACAAAACCTGCTGCCACCACTCTCCAGGCCAGCTGACCTGCTTTCCGCACCCAGTCCGTGCTCTGCTACCTCCACCCCAGAGCGATGTCACAAGCCCCTTCCACGGCTATTCAACACCCAATTCACCTAACCAAGGCTACGAGTAACCAGGACACTTCCCACAGGAGCCAGAGGCAAGCCCCTTCCCAGTCCAGGCCCAGGTACAACTTCAGCACCACAAGACGCCTTATCTTCCAGCCTTGCCCAGACCAGTGACAGCCCCACTGACACTCTTCCTTCCCTCCACCCCACAGCCAAGCCCGTCAACAGAAAATCTGTATTCACTATTCATGCCCTTGACATCCCAAGTCCTTAATGCAACGCTGTACTCAACCTCACGGGACTGAGTAGCCTCTCTGAGAAGCTTCCCTGAAAACACCATCGCCCCTGCTTGTACTCTCGGGGCCCAAGCACCCCAATGCCCTCAAGACCGCACCACTCCACGCCACAGCCACCTCCACAGTCCACTGCCGCTTTTACAGTCTGAGACCAATGGCACATGGTCTCAGAGTACTGAGAATAGTGCCAGCAACTGAGTGTTAACCTGTTCCACTTTATCTTTGACTTCAAAGACACTTTACTTAGCTTACATTTTGCTCTTTATTTAAAAAGTCATACAGTTAACTTAAGACAGCTTTTAATAAAAGGTTATCTATTCCTTGAACACAACTTGCGTTCATTTTATTTACTTAATAAAGTTGTTGGTCGGAAAACTTTGAAAAATGGTAAGCCTTTGCATCGCTTTGTGGGATAGGTAAGGAGTAGTTGTGGCGATGCTAGCTTAGTTGTAGGCATGTGGTAATGCTAGGATAGCTTGTGGAATGAGGTAGCGATAGCTGTGACGGATTGATATAAACCTCAGCTGCAACGTAATAGTGCGGAACTGTATGGTCCACCCTCCACAGCTGCCACACACAAATGGCCCTTTTTTTAGTCAACTAACAATCTATCATTCGATCAACACATTTCAAAATAAACAAAGACTCTTTATTAATGCCCTATGCATTTGTAGGACCACTCCAACCCCCCCCCACCTACATGCCCAATGCTCGTCAGTGTTATGAGACAGGCTCAAGGACAGCATCTGTTAACCATCTACCATCCTGCTCTTGCCACTCCACTGCTCCAGCTGGGGAGCTTGCACAGTGTTTAGGAGGTTGCGCTGCTTCTTTCCGCTTCAACGTTGAAGCTTGTTGAGCGCCATTGCCACCCACAGTGCTTATCAAGGTTACACATCCTGTCTCCATTCACCAGGCCCCCATGTCCCCATTCCCTTGTTGACGGTCCACCAAGCCTGTTCACCTGCAACGCGCCTTTGCCAGGTAGCGGTACTGCGTGCGGCCATGAGATTAGTGCAGAGATGCAGGAACTTCCACGATGCTTCCAGTCCTACTGATGCCCTTTTGGGCGGGCTGCAGGCGCGGTGGTGAGAAGCTACCTGGCAACCTATTGGCCCAGGGATGCCCAAAGGCGTTTTCCAGCCAACGTCATTGCCCTGGACAGCCTGTAGATTGGAAAGTATACTCTCTTCAAGGCGTGGGGTATCTGGCAAGTGTGTAGGGCTTTCATGAGGTAGCCGTTTGAGCGGAGAATCGCGTCATCCCCCATGATGACAGTAGGGCCACCATCTTGTGTGATCAGATTGGAAGGCGCGTCTGGATTCTGGAAAACCATGATGAGTATGCATTTCAGCCCCTCCTTGAGGTCACAATGGCATGCGATATACCTGGCCTATCTGAAGTTGACCCGTTGCTTGAAACATCGATGTACATGAACTTGTAGCCAGCATTACAACCATCGGCAAAAGAGGCATGATACTGAAGAAGCCCTGTGTAGTTGTGAATAAGAGGACCTGAGTGGCTGGAGCGTTTGCCAGGCCCACGTGCTTCCCATCTTGGCCTCCAACGGTGTGGGGAAAGCTTACCACCTCTCGATCCACTCCTTCTCCCGCCAAGTTTCCTCCAGCCCTATTCTTTCAGTGGTGCGGGACTGGCAGCTAGCTCATCCTCCACGCTATTCTTCAATGATTGGCCCTGCACCACATTGACTGATGCCTGAGTTGATGTGACGCCCACCCTCCATGCCATACTGCATGTTTCTATGTATGTGGTATCCAACGAGGTCAGGTGGCGCAGAGTCAGTCGCACTCAGTCCAGGGTCCAGGTTAGCGCGACGGCGAAGTTGGTCCATCGGGCTTGGTCAAACCCTGGCCCGTTCCTTTCAGAATGCTCTTACAACTTCATCGACATGGCTCCGTGGCAATCCTCATGAAGTTGACCTGCCCGAATGCCACAAGTGTCTTCATTCCCTCAGCTCCACCATCAGCCTTGTTATACAAGTCCAGTACTCGGCTCTTCTCAGGCACATCCATCTTCGGACCCAGAACTTCTTGCGATGCCCTCCTTTTACTTCGCGGAGCTTACTATAGAACAGGAGCAAAGAGCCTGCTAGAGCCTTCACACTGTTGTAGCAATGATGGCGAGCTACCATAAGGAGTGTAGCTGTGATGATCCATGGCTGCCGAGAAACAGATGAGATGATGTGGAAGAGCAGCTACCAAGGGTGAAGAGGTCAGCTGCACTACAGCTGCTGATCTCAATACTGCAGAGATTCAGGTGATTCCTCCCCCTTTTTCATAGGAGAATATCAAAGAATTTTTCTGCTAGGTGTCCTTCCACATACCTCTAGGCCATACTCAGACATCCTAAATAATCCAAGATTACGTCCCAGTATACAAACATACTTTGTCTGCTTTTAATGCCCTTATATACGAGATGCATCACCGCTTACATCCTTTCTTATTTCCTGGCTGCTACTAACGCTTGCTGTGGACGCTTCCGCCGTACCTTTCGCTTCCTCCCTCTTTCCGGTTTTCAGCCATGCCAGTGGCATGCTGGAATTGCGAGCAGATGCCCAGAGGACTGCCGAACGAGGATACATCGATGTGCCTAATGGATGCAACGAACATAGCAACATTGTGCCACTGTATGTGTCGCCAGATGATACATCGTACGCTGGTGGCAAAGTTCATTCCGGCTCAAAAAAGCAGTTTGCCTGCCCCACTTCAAAACTTTTTAGCGGATGCAAAAATAG
Organism: Laticauda laticaudata; assembly: GCA_004320025.1. Lineage (NCBI taxonomy): Eukaryota > Metazoa > Chordata > Lepidosauria > Squamata > Elapidae > Laticauda > Laticauda laticaudata. Next base: position 24,684 of record BHFT01022999.1, on the reverse strand, counting down.
CCAGTAGCACGGATGTTTTGACGACGATACGAAGTGCTATGAAACACGATAGCCAGTGCATATGCAGTGAGTACACAACGGATGCATCACATTTTCCAATGGATGGCAAGCTTTTTTGTCCATTTTACATCCTCTCTGCATCCATTGGTGCAGTGGGACATGGGCTTAACTCAGTGCTGGAACAATATCTAAGATGTTTTATTCGTTACCAACAAGACAACTGGTCTGAACTTTTACCTTTCACTGAAATTGCATTTAATAATTCTGTACAATCAAATTCTGGCTTTACCCCTTTTAGAGTAGCAACAAGTCAAGATTTCAGCCCTATGCCTGAACTACCCACAGAAGAACCTACCATCCCCTCACTTAAGGAGTGGATGGAAACTTTACAAAACACAGGGTGTTGGTAAATTTATCTGAGAACGCCCTTTCTATCTATGCTGCTAGAGAGCCCAGAATGGGTATGACTCCTCCTGATGACATCATCAAGCTGGGTGCATGTAGTATAAAAGTAGCAGCCAGTGGGAGAAACCCCCCCAGCTTTGGTGAAGATACTTGACAGACTTTAGTGAATGTCTCTGAAAGCCAAAACAGAATCGTGAACCATAACATACCTCACTACAATCCGGACACAACAAGGGAGGGGCTGGGCTCTCTAGTAGCATAGATAGAAAGGGCATTCTCAGGTAAATTTACCAATGCCCATTCTCCTCCATGCTGCTGCAAGAGCCCAGGATGGGACATATCAAAGCCTTCATGTCCTCAGGAGGGTCCTCATCCAGTCTCTCACTCTGAAGTAGGCACCACTCGCTGAAGAATCTGTCTGCCAAAAGCCACACTAGTGGAGGCGTAGGAATTCAGGCAGTAGTGTCTGATGAACGGAGATGGAGATGTCTATGTAGCCGCTCTACAAATCTCCTCTAGGGGTGCCTGGGTGGCCAAGGCAGCCGAAGTTGCAACACTTCTAGTGGAGTGTGCTGTCAAGCTGTGTGGTACTGGCAGAGCTTTGGCTTTGTAGGCCTGTGCGATGCAAGCTCTGATCCACCTGCTTAAGGTGACAGGAGAGGCCTTGTTCCCCCAGTGGGAAGGGGAAAATGATACAAACATAACCTCTGTCTTCCTAAACATTGAAGTGTGTTTGATATAACTTCTAAGAGCCCTTCTAACATCTAAGGTGTGTCACTGTCTCTAAGATGTGGACAGGAACAAAAATCAGGAATTACTATGTCTTGGGATCTATGGACCCACGTTGTAGTACTGCCTATGTTGAGACGATGGGCGGGGGCTTGCAGTGGGGAATGCAAATTGTTCTTTGACTAAGTCAAGAAAGATGATGGGGGAAGAAAGGACCTCCAAATTAACAATGGGTTTGGAGAAGAGGGAATCCCCATGCCCCGATTGTACCACTTGAGGCTCAGGGGCAATTTCCTCCACTGACAAGTGGGCTGTTACCAGTGCCTTGTGCAGGAGAGGTTTGAATAATGCGGATTTGAATACAGAAGTAGAAGGAGGCTGATCAGGCCTCAGATCTTCCTCTTCCTCCAAGAGGTTGGGGTCTCAGATTTCTCCCTCTTCCAGATCAGAATCAGGGGAAGGGCTGCACTCAGATGATTCCTCATACTCTCCCTGAGTGAGGTCCACTCCTTCTTCATAGGAAAGATGGGCCCTTTGTATTATATGGCAAGGTAGTCCCCTTTGGGGAATCTGTGCTAGAGGAAAACCTGGGAAGGAAGGCTGAGGTCTGTCTGAAGGCCTGAAGATGTGTTGAAGCCCTTCTGCCAGACCCTGTCTGATACCTGAGACTACTTCGTTGATGTCAGAAGATCTGCCACTCGATGGAGGATCCAGGGGCCAAAGATCTGCTGCTGTTGGAGTAAAAGTGGCCTCTGGTCTTTATCGAGAGCTGCTTTGGGCCACGCATGGGATAGATGAAGAAGAAAGATCCCAAGGAGTCTGGGTGAAGTTGGGACCTGACCTGCTCAAGTCTTGAGGTCCCGGTTGGATTTCAGGTTGCTCTGGGGACCAGGATTGGAGGTGGCTAAGAGGAGCTGAGATATCTTCCCTCTCCCTCGAAGTAACTGGCTGAACAACTAGAGGATTGGCTGGTTGGGAAGCCTGTTGTAGTTGACTCCTCATTTGCTCAATAGTTTTGTTGAATTGCCTTTCTCAGGTTGCATGCCTTCATTTCTCTGCCTTTAATTCAGCCTGGGATGTTTTCTTAGGGCCCAGAGCTTTGGCCCTAATCTTGGCTGCCACCTCCCTTTGAACAGACTGGGAGCATTGTCTCCTTCTCTTTCTTTTGCCAGCTTGGGAGCCTTGAGAGATCAGGCCTGAAGGCTCTGTGTGGGCCTTGTTTTGATCCATAGTATTCATAAACATACACAAAGGTGCTGGAAGCGATCTTTACTATGTGTTGTCTATGCAGTAGCCTGAATAGGAGCTTATGAATACTAGAAGCTGGCCTTTGGGGGGTGATGCCACCTAAAATGGCTGCTCACTACTTTCTTTAGAAGAAGAAGGTTTCAAAATGGCCACTCGCCACATGCGGTTGAAGAAGAAGCCTCCAAATTGGCCGCTCGCAAGAGCTACAGGCTACGCAGGGGTTAAATCGCTCCTTAGGCTGTAAACAGCCCTGAACAGCAAAATTGGAAATAAAGTGAAAAATTATGATCAGCTGAGAAGCGCTGTTATTGCTGATTCGAACTTTACAATCTTGGCGGCTGAAATCGCTGAGGGAAAGCTGTGGGAAAGGATCAAGGGTTACTCCCTACTTACAGCCTCCCTTAGTTGAATCCTCGGCATTGCAAGAGAGTGGAGCCCCACTCTCCTGAAGGCACAGCTGCACCAGTTCCCAGGAGCTATGCCAATGATAAAGTTTTAGCTTTTGCTTTTGCTAACTAAAGTGCTTTCAGAGACACCAGCTTATGGTCATCAAAAGAAGCTAAGTCAAAGCTGGGAGGTTTCTCCCACAGGCTGCTACTTTTATACTAGACAGACCCAGCTTGATGATGTCATCAGGAGGAGTCATACCCATCCTGGGCTCTTGCAGCAGCATGGAGGAGAAGATGGGATTTTAAATTTAAGGTATTAAATTTAACATCCCTTCTTCAAATGGTTGAGAACATGGTTATTCGAAAATTTCCTCTTCCACAGTGGAATTGTCTGATCAGGAGAGACTCTTCCAAATGCTCTTGTGGCTTGAAACGTGGGTTTTAGATATGTCTAGGCAGCTCTCAGACTATAGAATGCAAATGTATTTCACAAATGAAGGCATATGTGTCCCAGGGCAATGTTGCAAGATCCACTTCTATCAGACTAAGCCTCTGGTCCCAGTGACTGACCCTGATTGGATCTTACAAATGTATTTGTTCCCTTGTTCTCACAGGATGTTAATGGATCACAAAAACACATCTCTTTTGCTTGGTTTTTCATTATTAATAGTTTGAATGATTTATTTCAAGATTGGTTTTGATCTGAATTCCATTGATTCTGTTTGTCTGTCTTAGACTCCATATTTTTATGGCAGAAACAGAAAAGATAGGTAGTATAAATTCAGTAATATAAAAATAAATCCAAATAAACAGATAAATAGAATTATTCCCCATACACTTAGAGTCAGCTATAAAAAATTTACCAAGGTTCTAAAACATATTCTTTTTTGCCAGTAGCCTAGTCAATGCCTCAGAATTTAGGCTTACTTGAGTACAGGGGACTGGTACATCTGTCCTGTTCTGCTATTTAATTTATTCCATTATTTGTAATAACTAGTTTTATATTCTACTTTTCCACTAATCCAATATTTTCCCACAACAATGCAACACATATTTAAAACCAGGTGAAACTTCCATTGGCCCATCATAGCCACTATCTTGACTTTTCTGACCATATCCTGTGGATGTCCCTGCTGTACTGCCTTAATGGTACAACCAGGCTGAACAACATACTGAACAACAGAATGCTAATGAGGGGTGATGCCTGTTTTTTTAACAGAAAGAATCACTATATTTTTAGTTCACTCAATGTTTTGCAATTTAGCAACATATTCCCCTAAGCCAGCAAAAATGGGTTTGGATTTTAATTAATTTCATTATAACATTGTTAATAATTGGGCCACGCCCTTTCAAACATTTTCAAGATTTTAAAACAAAACTATGAAATACAGAAACTGCAGGCTACAATACTAAATAACTAAGATCAATATAACAAGTAAAAGGAAGTTAAAACCAGATTTAATTTTTTTAATGAAAAGACTTGGAATTTAAAAAAAAAACATTTCTCAAACAACCTCAATCAAAACTCCTTGTGACATAGTAGGAATAACACCCAAGAAAGTGGTTTCATGTGGATTGCAGACATCTTCATACCTGCTCAGAAATAAGTCATTCTGAAGTCATGGAGACTTGCTCCCCAAGAAAGCAGGTAGAGGATTGCCATCTTAATTAATTAATTGAGTGACTGATTCAATTTCTCTCTTGGCTTTTTCATTACAAATAGTGCATGGTGACTAACAACGTAATAGCAACTCAGTTAAGAACAGTAAATAAAAAGATGGTTAGTATTCTCTCACACTCGTACATCTGGGACAGCAGAGAAAAACCAAATCCACAGCCCAAAGGGGGACTTTAAATATTAGCACCAACCTTTTGGTTCTGCTCCTCAGAAATGGGCCAGAAGTCCCTGGAGAGCCGCCAGTGCTGGCAAAGAAATTCCAGGGCCTGATCCCGGTTAGGAATTTTTTATTCTACAACCTGGCCACAAAGTCATATTGTCAAACTATGCACCCAGAGGGCTAGCATAAATAAAAATAATTTAAAAGAAACACTGGAGGGAGGGAGGGAGGGAGGAAGGAAGGAAGGACGGACAAGCAGTTTGCCTGGAAGGAGACAACACCACAAAACTACCCCTAGGTGTGGGAGATACCTACATCTGCAGCAAAAACAGCTCCTTGGCTAGGCAAGACAAAATTACAGAGAACCAGCAACAATGGAAAAGGCTGGAGCCTGCCAAGAATGGTAGACAGAAAGCCAATGATAGGTTTGCCATCCCTGACTAGGAGCCATAAAATGAAAGGCAAAAGCAGAGGGAGGGATTTGAGGGAAACAATTGCATGCCATATAGAACAGTTTTTCTATACAATAAGAAAAAAGAATGGCAAGCAATGCTTCTGAAGAACCATCCAACTTCACATTCAGGGTTCATAAAAACCTGCCTCAAGCACAAGGCTGTCTTTAGAGCTCCAAATTCTGTCTGGCTCACATCAGCCACCATTACTCTGCTCCCCAACCGGGTTATCTTGGGTGAGAAGGGAAGAAGGAATTGCCAAGAGTTGCTGACAGGGGTAAGTGGTGCTATCTCAAACTCCTCCTGATTGGAAGTTCATCAAAGGGAGATCCAACCTGGAACTAAGAAGAAATTTCCTGACAATTAATCATTGGAACGGCTTGCCTTGAGAAATTGTGGGCACTACATTGCTGGAGGTTTTCAAGAAGAGACTGGATAACCATTTATCCACAATGATATAAGTTCTCCTGCCACGGACAGGGAGTTGATCCCTTCTAGCCCTATGAAGCCATTTGTATGAAATGAAACTTTGTTTGAAGCTGTCACAGAAATCAATTATTTGTATGCAAATCAATCTGTTTTTCATCAATAGGTTCAAAGCCAAGATCTCCAGTTTGTCTGGTTGATACTGGACCAAATTGAACATTTTCTCAGAGTGACAGATTTGGAGTTAGATGAACTATGATGAATGATGAACTTTGTATTCTTAGAGTTAATTTGCTTTAGTTTAGTTTAATTATTTGAGTTTTAATATACTTTGACCTCTCTAGTATTGCATAGGACATCTAGCAGTGACCTCAATTTTTTAAATCCCAAAATATACATGACACTGTCTTCTTTTTGCTGTTAAAACTCAACAAAAGCATTGTGTGTACTCAAAATGTGTGTGCTGATTGTGTGTATGCAAAGATGTACTACTTTTTATTGAACTTATCTGAAAGACTGTCCAGTTCTGATTGCCACAATACATGAAAGATGCAGAGGACCTGGAAAGAGGGCAGAGAAGAGCAATAAGGAAAGTTGAGGGTCATAGAGATTAAATTGTATGAAAAACCACTAATTACATTTAGCCTGGAGAAGAGGAGCCTAATGGGAAGAGAAGATAGCAGTCCTCTAATACAGGGCTGTCAAACTCATGGCCCACGGGCTGGTGCATCACACGCTGGTCACACCCACACCTGGTTTAGGGAGGAAAGTTGCAATATGTCATGTGATAACACCATGATGGTTGCCTCTGTTCTAATATATCAGAAGAAACAAAGGACAGATTTCTTTTTTCAGAGCACCCAAGGATCCAGTCAAGAAGAGATAAATGGAAGCTCTGCAGTGAAAGATGTAAACTTGAAACAAATTTCCTGTCTGTTAAGCAGTGAAACAGCCTGTCTCCTGAAATTGTAGGTTTTTCCATCACTGAAGATTTTTAAGACTGGACAACCATTTGTCCAGAATGGCATGAGGATTCCTGCACTGGGCAGGAAGATGGACAAGATAACCTCTAAGGTACCTTCCAACCCTAGAATTCTATGAAACTCACAATTTCCGGGCAGTAAGAACAACCAAACAGTGGAACAGCTTGCTTCCAGAAGCTGCGAATGCTCCATCACTGGAGGTTTTCAAGACAATATTGAACAGCCATTTGTCCAGAATGGTATAAGGTCTCCTGTTCAAATAGGGAGTTGGACTAAAAGACCTCCAAGGCCCCTTTCAACTCTCTTATTTGTATTCTGGCAACTAGAGATAAGACACTTGAACCATCACTGAATTTTTCTGCAACAGACTGGATTCTTTGATCCAATGATAACAAATTGCCAAGTAAAGAGCAAAAGGTAGAAATAGAGAAGGGTAAACAGTCTCCCTCTAGTCCCCCCTCCCTTTCACTTATCTGAAAGTCAAAGCAATCCAATTACTATCACAAACTGTCACAGATTGAATGCTCACCACAGGCACCATTCATTGTCCACCAAGAGCTCTGGTGCTGCCAAACAAAATCCCATTTTCTGAAAAGGAAGCCCCCTATCGTGGTGGTTTGCTGCCCCCTTTTGGTTGACATAAGAAGAGGAGTAATATCTTGAACTCCAGGAAAATAAATATATCTCTTTTGTATAGAATAGAACTGGAAGGGATCTTGGAGATCTTCCAGTCCAGACTCAAGCAGGAGATCCTGTCCAATACCATCTCAGACAAGTGACTGTCCAGTCTCTTCTTAAAAACATCCAGTGATGGAGTGCCCACGATTTCTGAAGACAAGCTGTTCCACTTCCACATTTTGTTCGGAAGTTCTGTAGGAGAAAAGAAGTACCAATTATTATAGAAGAATAAATTGTGATGGTCCTTTTTGAAATGAGAACTCTTTCATACTCATAAGAATTAAGATTCTAATAGTTTCCTCCAGAAAAACCATACTACTGGATATATTATTGTGAAACTACAAATATGGAATCCTCAGCATTTGAACATTCTAGAGCAGTGTTTCTCAGTCTCGTCAACTGAGACTTCAGTACCCAGAAGGCTGGATGGGGGAATTCTTAGAGCTGAAGTCCAAACAACTTAAAAACACTGTCCTAAAAAGTAAATAACCAAAGCAATTGTTGGTATTGCAGCAGCTTAGAGCTGTTGTGCAAAGACTGAGAAAGGAAAAAATGGCTTTTAATGGCCAGATAGACATAGTGATCATTTCAGCTCATAATGTGGTTGATAAGCAACTTTTGCTGAGCTAAAATGATTGAGAATCATTGATTGTGTAAGTTGCTGAGAATCATCCAATCTACCTCGTTGCTTAGTGCAGAAATTGATTGGATAAGCCCTCATTTGAAAACTGCCAGTGATGAGGAGTTCACCACTGTTAAGAATCTGGATAGCTCTTTTGGTCAAGGAATTCCTCCTCCAATTCAGCCCAAATCTCCTTTGTTTTACTGTCCTTCTCCTGCCTTCAGTTTCAACAAAGAACCAGTTACCAATGCAGGGTAAATGCGGGGGTTAGACTAGAATATCTTCAAGTTCCTTCCAACTCTATTATTCTATGTTCTACCCATGTCCACTTGCACATGGCAACTTTTAGACATTTATAGACTGCTATCATGTATTTTCTCAATCTTCTTTTTGGCAAACTAATATATCTAAGTGCCACACAAGAACTTTTAGTAGGCACACAGTGTGCCAATAATCACCACAGCCAATTCTGCAATAATTTTTCAACCTTGATTTTTCAGATTTTGTTACCTTCTATTTTTTATCCTGTTAAGTGGTGAACATATCTAATTCTCCCATGTCATACTTTCCTACAATAACCCTGTGAGGTGTATTGGGCTTAGAGAGAATGACTGGCCCAAAGTCACTGCAAAATGATAAACCCTCTGCCAGTATTTCCCAATTATAGTGGCTATTTGTGTTCTAGTTCTTTTCATTGATAGCCAATTTCTACAAAATATCAGATGAAATGAAGGTATCAAAGAGGAAGCCCAAGGTAGCAACTTTCCATACCTTTTATGCCACACGAATGTTATTCTGAAGAGTAAAAGCACCATCTTGTGGCCAGAAAGAAAAACTTCATTATTGCAAAATCAAAAAGCTGCAAATATGTGCCAGCAAGACATTCCCCTGGAAGGTCCCAAATTAGACAGCAATAGCTAAATTGGAATTCAGGGTCCTATGACATGATGAAATCTTATGGAATCTGACTCAGAACAACTTCCTGAATCAGAAAAACCAAACTGAACCATCAATTCTGAAATCTCCACATTAATTTAAAGTTTGAATATACAAATATTTAAGTCCAGTTCAATAACACTGAAAAAGAAAAAAACCAGCACCATTGCTCAAAGAACTTTCAGACCAACTGAGAGGAAAAAAAGGGTAAGTATAAAAAATGGAAAGATAAACACATAACTAAGGTAAAATACCAACAAATGGCCTGAAACTGCAAATATGAATTTAGGACAGCTAAGGATTGTAACAAAATAAGATTTGCAACAAATGTCAAAAACAATTTTTAAAAGAGTTTCTTTCAACATATTAAAAAACAAGAAAAAAGCCAAAGAAACAATTGGTCCACAAATGGAAGAAGATGGCAAAGAAGTAATAACAGGCAATAGAGAGAAAACAGTATTATTTAATTCATACTTTGCATCTGTCTTCATGCAAAAAGAAAACTCAACTTACTCAAAACAGAACCATAAATGTCTTTAGGAATGCAAATTAAAATAGTCAAAAATAAGATAAGAGAACAGCTGTCAGCTGCAGATGGATTCAAATCACTGGGTCCTGATGAACTGCCTCCCATAGTTCTGAAGGAACTAGCAGACATGATTTCAGAATCATTGAATCATATCTTTCAAAGTTCTTGGAGCACCAGGTAACTACCTGAGGACTGGAAAAGAGCTGATGTGGGTTCCATCTTTAGAAAAGGTTTTTAAAAATCCAGGAAATTACTAATCAATCAGCCTGACATTAATATCTGGGAAGATCTTGGAAAGATAATCAAGAAACAAATCTGCTAACATCTAGAAGCAAACAAAGTAGCCAACATGGATTTGTCAAAATCAGATAATGCCAAACAAATCTTATTTCATTTTTCAACAAAGTGACTAAATTAGTGGATCAGTGAAATGCTGTGGACATAATGTACTTAGATTTTAGTGAAGCATTTGATAAAGTAGATCACACCTACTGTACTTCTTGACAAACTAGAAAAATGTGGGTGAGACAGCACCATCGCCAGATGGGTTTGCAACTTGCAAACAAATTGTACTCAATATGTAGTCCTTAACAGAACTACATCCACACAGAGGAATGTAAGTAGTGGGGTATCCCAAGTTTCCTTTTTAGATCCAGTTCTGTTCAATATCTTCATAAACGATCGAGACAAGTAACTAGAAGGGGAACTCATCAAATTTGCAAATGACACCAAGCTGGCAGGAATAGCCAACACCTCAGAAGACAAGCTCAAGATCCAAAAAGATCTTGACAGAGTTAAACATTGGGACTTATTTAACAAAATGAAATTCAACATAGATAAAAGTTTAGGTAAGAAAAAAACAATCATATATGTACAGACTAGGTGAAATTTCACTTAACGCCAGTAAGTGTGAGAGGAATCATAGTGGAAGTCATTGTGGAAAATCACTGAAATGAGGGTGGAGGTTCATTCTCTGAGCTTGTGGGTTGATTTTGAATGTTTTGTTACCAGGCTAACTAATATCTTCAGTAGAGTTTAGGGGATGTCAGTGTTCCTCTGTTTATAATAGCTTATCAATAGGTCTTGTGATTGTAGAGGTCATGCCAGGTGAAAGTCTTGTGATGGGATTTGTGATGATAGTGCGGCTAATATACAGGCCTAGTATTACCACAATTGAATTGGTGCTTTTGGGTAGGGATTAGGGATTTGGGATCATGGCAATTGACTGCCAGCTGGTATTTGTGGATTCTGGATTTCAATTGTGATGTTTGTCCAATGTAAAATTGGTTGCAATTGTCACAGTTGATTTTATAAATTACATGTTTTTCATCCATCTGTATCTTGTCTTTGGTTTTGGATAATTCCTGGAAAAGTATGGCTATGGGTTTGTAAACTATTGATATTTATAGAGGTTGAAAAATTCTGACTGTCATTTCCAATACTCCTTTTGTTTATGGTAGGTTTTTAAGTGGTGGTTGGCTGTGTGGTGTGGTGTGGTTTGGATGCTGTGTGTTGGAATACAACATTTTTCAGACAGCCATTGCAGAGAAAGACATCAAGCAGCTGTTTCTCTTCTACTTTTCTTAGCACTATGGTGCTGCAGTGCATCCTCGCCCTTTTGAAGAGGATCTGGACACAGCTTCTTTTGTGTGTAAGGGGGGGGTCATTACTTGAGAAATTGAGGATCTTGTCCATATCCGTGGATTTGCGGCACATGAGAGTTTTCAATTCTCCACTATCTAGTCTTTGTACGTCAATGTCAAAGAATGGGAGTCTTTAGTCTGTTTCCTCCTCACATGTGAATTGATCCTGGGGTATATGTTGTTGAGTAGGTGATGTGTTTCTTCAATTTGGGTGTCAGCTTTGGAAGCCATATCAGCCTCAGAAGCTTCCATGCTGCCACATTCTTGTGTCTGGGAAATTGGGAGGGAAGATTTCATAGTGGAGGTAGTTAGTCAAAAAAACATTCCTATTCTCAGTCAAGGACATGTCATCCTGCACCTGGAAGAGGAGTGGTTTGAGGAAGGTCTCCAGTTGGGATAGATGGTGATTGGGCCATGTGATGGACTGATGGGTGAAGAGGGGTGGGGTTTTGAAAGTTCAATTACCAAGAGAAAACCCAGAACTCTCAGATTTGGTTTTTTCCAGGTGTGCCAATATGACAACTCTAATAAAAGGTAACTTTGAGAAGATGCTGTCTTAGAGTTTATTGGGTTGGAGTTTGTTAGTTGGAATGCTAACCTGAATCTCAAAATTATCAAGCAGCACTCTGTCATAGGGAGCTGTCCAGGGTCCTGAGCCCTGAGCACCAACCTACCAACTGGGCAGTGCAAAGACTCAGGGAAGATGGAAGAGAAGGAAGCAGCTAAAGAGGGAGCCATGGGAACAGATACAGGAGTAGTTGTCGAGACCCAGTATTGCCCCTCTGAAGAAGTGGTGTGAGCCCTTGAAGTTGCAGAAACTGAACGGAGGCTGGGCACTCAGCTCCTGGAGTCATTGAAAGGTTGCTAGTCTGATCCAGTTCCAGAGATGGGACCTGAATTGAGGCTGCCTAAGTACCGAGCAGGCTCCAGTCCAATGGGATTGACCCATGGCCCTGAGTGGAGAGAAAGAGGACCTTGGGATCCAACAACTCTTGAGACTGGAACCTGCTGCCTCTCTTTGTGGAGCTAGTCATTGAGAGCTCTCCCAGAGCAGTTTGAACAGCTAGAGGTTGGGAGTTATCCCCTCTGGAACCAAGCCAGACAGCTAAGGTAGGTTCTGATGCAACCCACCTTCACTTTTCCTCGCCCAGGGCCAGGCTACTCGGTTAGAGATGACAGAGGAACTGGCCCAATGAATCTCGCCAAAGCTGCAGGAGGTGAACAATATGTGCTGCCAGCAATTGGGATGCTGCCACATCCAGCCACCTCTCTGCATCAGCCAGTTTTCATGCTGCCTCCTGCTGAGTGTTTGTTTTTTCCCTACTTTACAGGGATAATCCTGTAAGTAAGGCAGGGAGGAAACATTCTGGGGTTGTTTCTAGCATGATCTTTATTGCCTACAGAAACTGTGTCTCCATGAAACCTTATTACATTATTGGGAGTATGCCTAGACTTCCTTTCTCCTGAGGTTTTTTTTTTCTTTGCTGGTACTTTCTTAAAAGGGAAGGGTTTTTTAAAGCTTTTTACACTGCTGTTGGGAGAAAATACTCCCTGTTGGAGTTCCTCCAGCTAGGATCAGCACTCTGAAGAAATAGTTGAATAATGAAGCAGAGCTGCTGGAAAGAAGCTTTTAATGAAAAGGAACCAAGATGAGTGACATTCAGCAAGGCTTCTTGGCTAGCTAGAAANCTGAACTGGTTTTTGGTGAAGTTTAATCCTGTGTTTATTGATGGTATAATTTTCCCTATTCAGCTTTGTTTGGAAGGAAAAAGGTTAATCTCTGTTTCTGAAAAGAAACTGGGTTGAGAAATCTGGTTAGTTCCTGTGTCTATTTGTTATGATAATTGGTTTAACCAGCAACAGCTACTGTTGTGCTTTAATTATTTGCTTGAATTTTTTCCTGCCTCATGGTTTCTTTTTCTTTCTGGGGAAGGGGTCTTCTTTCACTGCTTTAGTGGTCCCTGGCACTGTCCTTTTGGGATGTACTTTCAAGAGGTAGGATGCACTGATTTTCTTGGCACTGATATTTTTTACTGCCTTTCTGGGGGGCATGTGATCTTTCCTTAAATCTGAATGATTTCTTAGGATATCTTGTGAGGTGAGTGAGACCAGCTGATGTCTTTAAGTGGTGCAAATGGATCTAAGGATTGCTTCTCCTGGGTGTGCTCTTTCTGAAGAACTTAAATGGCCTCTCTGCTAAAGGGTTTCACTTTATGAGCAAGAATTGGTTGCTGATAGTTATCATTTCATTTTAACTATTTTTATTCCTCAAGGTGCTCGGGCACCCTGCCTGATTTGTAACTCTGGTTTGCAGGTATTTTTAATCTAATGATTGGTATCTAGGGCAGCTTTTGCAAACAAAGAAGCTTTTTGTATTTTTGTACAGGAAATCCCTGACTTACAATAGTTCATTTAGTGACCATTCAAAGTTAAAATGGTACTGAAAAAAGTGACTTATGACTGTTTTCACTCTTACATGCAGCATTCCCATGGTCACAAGAGGCCAGGTGAGGAAAAGTCCCCTCGATGTGAGTGATGTCGAGTTGGCCCTGCCCAGGAGTGGGATCCAACTGGTGTAACTATCAGTTTGGTGATTTACAATTTGTAAAATCAATGAAACTAGTAGTGCCAGAGATTGGGGAGCAGGGGGAATTAGAAGCCGTAATAGATACGGTGTGTACCAGATGTTTCATTGGGCTTCCCATTGTTAAACAATAAGGGATAAAAATGAGGCCCCTAATTCACCCAATTGGGTTTGAACAAGTAGATGGGACATTGATTGGTGGAGCCCGGCCACCCAAGTCACAGAGCTGATAAGGTTGGAGATAGGGAGGCACCATGAGCTAATACAATTTGTAATAGCTCCCAAGATGATGGAATCCATTATATTAGGGATTGCCAGGCTTGATAAATGGGCTCCTACCATCAAGTGGGAAGATAGGTACTGGCATTGGCCTGCTGCCAGCAGTCCCTCCTGACAAGGGACCACCACCCGTTGCTCTCCAGCCACCACAGAACCACTGCCATTTGAACCCTCAGTCCCTAAGGAATACTGAGATTTGGCAGATGTATTTAGTGAGAAGGAATGCAAAGTCCTCCCCTCTCACCAACAAACTGACTGTGACATCAAACTAGAACCTGGAGCCAAGTTGCCAGAGCCAAAAATGGACTTCATGACACCTGCAGAAATGACAGAATTGAGAAAGTACATTGACTCCAACTTGGCCAGAGGTTTCATCAAGCCCACAAAATCTAAGATAATCGCCCCTGTGTTGTTTAAAGAAAAGAAAGATGGGGGGTATGAGATTATGCATGGATTTTTGCAGGATCAATGGGTTGTGTGTGCAAAACATGTACCCACTCCCCCAATGAAAGACTTGTTAAACCACCTATCAAGGGGCAAGATATTCACTAAACTGGACTTGAGGGGAGCTTATTATCAAGTACGCATAAGAGTAGGGGACAAGTGGAAAACAGCTTTTAACTGCCCGCTGGGAAGTTTCCATTTCTGTGTCATGCCTTTTGGGCTTCAGGGAGCCTCCACAGTATTCATGCAGCTGGTTAACTGCATGAACATCTGTACAATGGGGTCCTAGTTTACTTAGATGACATTCTTATATTCAATGCGACACTAGAAGAACATGTAAAGCTTGTGAGACAAGTACTGAAAAAAGTACAAGCAGCAAAGCTTTATGCAAAGCTGTCAAAATGCAAGTTCCATAAGACCTCTTTAGACAACCTAGACTACCAAGTGTCAAACCAGGGGATAGAAATGGATGCCAGAAAAGTGAGAACCGTAATGACTGCTTCGCACTTGTAAGCAACTTCAAAGCTTCCTTAGGTTCACCAACTTCTACAGGCAATTTATCCCCTCCTTCACAGAGATAGCCCTTCACTTAATAGAGTTGCTAAAGATCTACCCAACCACTGTTGGACTATGGACTATCAAAAAGCTTTCAAGAAATTAAAGTGCCTCTTCGCAGAGGAGCCCATCTTTCAACATCCAGACCCAAATAAACCATTAAAATCCAAGCCAATGCCAGTGATGTGGTGGTGGCTGCAGTGCTCTTCCAAAATAGCCTTCAAGGCCAGCTAATGCCTTGTGCCTATGTGTCTAAAAAGTTAATGGAGACGGAACGTAGATAGGCAGTGTAGGAAAAGGAGGCTTTTGCCATGCAATGGGTTCTCCTCTTCTGGAGGCATTTCCTCGAGGGAGTTAAGGAGCCATTCAAGGTATGGACTGATTACAAAAACTCCCCAGAAACTCTCCCCCAAACAAGTTCTCTGGTCTCAGTACTTTAAATACTTTAACTTTGAGCTAAAGTACATTCCACAGGGGAAGAACTTGTTAGCCAATGCTTTATCTATGAAAATCCAATTTGACAGCCGTCAAAAGGAGATTGTACATGCCATGATTTTAGAAAATCAGCCAGCAGCCCAGGCAACCACTTGAGCCCAAGCCAAGCAGCGTTCTGACCTCCCTGAAAATGAACTAATAGCAGACTTTAAAGTGCCGGTTTTGACCAACCCATGTTTTGCAGGAAATAAAGATGACATAAGGGAGGAGTTGGCCTGGAAAAGGACCAAACTTTATGTACCTAGTAGCTTGAGACTAATGACACTAAAACAAAGTCACAACTCTTGGCTAGGGGACCATTTTGGATTTCTGAAAAACCTCCATCTAGCTAGGAGGCAGTTTTGGTGGCCAAAAATGAAAGCTGATGGAGAAGACTATATAAAAAGTTGCATAGTGCGCACATGTGTGCCAGCACCCACATTGCAATGCACCCTGCCTCCCCTATGCATGCGTGTGCAACCTCCCCTTACCTGCACTGCACATGCGTGTGCCTCCCAGATGATTTTTGGCCCATTTAAGGCCTTTTTCGCCCTCCCAGAGGCTTGAGGGAAGCCTCTGCAGCCTTTGGAGGTGAAAAAATGGGCCCGTTTTGGCACTTCCTGTTTCAACACTTCCAGTATTTCTGGAAATACCAGAAGTGCCAAAACAGGCCCATTTTTTGGTCTCTAAAGGCTGCAAAGGCTTCCCTTGAGCCTCCAGGAGGGAGAAAAAGGGCTCAGACAAGCCAAAAATCAGCTGGGAGATGCACTCATACATAGTGTAAGTAAGTTTGGCTAGGTTCACGTGCCTGCACAAATAGCTCTGTGTGCCACCTGTGACACATGCGCCATAGGTTCGCCATCATGTCATTAGATGTTATGTAAATTACCAACAAGAAAACTGGGTGGACTTGTTGCCATTTGCTGAAGTAGCTTACAATAATGTGGTGCACAGTAGCATGAATGTGTATTCCGACACACAACACCCAAAGCTCAATGCACCATACAGCCAAAAACCATGCAAAAACTAACCCTACCATACACAAATGGATCATTGGAAATGACAGCCAGAATTCTCCAACTTCTAGAAATATTAATAGCCCACAAACCAGGAATTTATTTATTTATTTATTTGTTTGTTTGTTTTGTGAAGCAATCATAAGATAACAGGTATAAGTATAAGCATAGTTATAGATAAATGAAATGGATACATATAAGAAAAATAAAAGAAATAAAAAGAAAAAAGAAACAATAGGACAGGGACGGTAGGCACGTTTGTGCGCTTATGCACGCCCCCTACAGACCTCTTAGGAAAGGGGTGAGGTCAATAGTAGACAGTCTAAGATTAGAGTTTTGGGGGTTTGGGGAACAAACCACAGAGTCAAGTAGAGTTATCCAGAACCAAAGGCAAGATACAAAAAGATGAAAGAAACAACAAAATTTAAAAAATCAACTGTAACAATTGCAATTAATTCTATGTAGGATAAACATCATATCAATTGAAAACCAGAATCCATGAATACCAACTGGCAGTCAATCACCATAATCCCAAATCCCTAATCTCCACCTGCATCAAAATAGCACCAATTTGATTGGAGTAATACAATTTGATTGGAGTCACCAATTTGATTGGAGTCAGCCACACTACCATCCGCTATGCATATGAATTTATTGAAGCCTAACACTCCACAAGCAATTCCATCAATAGATACATTGACCTACAAACCCCTCAGAAGTCAAATCAACCACAGAGCTGACCAGTGATGGCACCAACACTCAACCAACCCATGCAACCCCAATCCCCATCCAGCACCTCCCACCGCTCACTTGGCGTGATCCACATCTTACACATCACAAGACTTCCCATGTGCTGCAATCCACACTGACCCACCACAAGACCCATCACCAGACCCTCACCTGGTGTGATGTCCACATCATAAGACCTACTGACCACATGAAGCTTTTATAAACAGAGGGACACTGCTCCCAAAGTGGTGCAAACTGACTGAATCCCACCATTGTTTAGGGGACTGGAAGCTAAAACATACAAAGAACAGTTACAGGAATTGGGTATATCTAGTCCAGTGAAAAGAAGAACGAGGGGTAACATTACAGTTGTTTTTCAATCTTTGAGGGGCTCCTATAAAGATCAGGGAGTCAGCCTATTTTCCAAACACCAAAAGGCAAAACAAGAAACCATAGATGGAGAGACTTCCAGTTTGCAAGGCTTCGGCAGTGGCAGGAATCCACGATTGTGCGCGGTTTCTGCTGTGCTCGCCGCTGGAGTGCCCTCGATCCAGCTCGATTTGGGGGCTATAGTTACCCCATAGAGGCAACTGAAGATAGGGGAGATCCAGCAGGGGTCCAGGGAAATCGCAACCCCCCTCCTCAGCTGACTTAACTCCCTTTTCCAAAAGCGGTGGAGCGGTGGTCAGCAATGGCCGCCACAAAGAAGCTTTCATCCAGATAAGAATGTGCAGGAGGAAGCTGAGAAAGTGAAAGCTTTTGGCTAACCAGGATAATAAGTAACATTTAAATACCCTGGTATTTAAGCTTCATTAAAGATACATCGTTCCAACGAAGACGGAAAAAAGCGGTGAATAAAAGTTAAAAGGAAAGTTTGTTTTTTTCTCACTCTCCTTCCTTACGGTGATAGCAAATGAATGGAGAAATCAGAAAACCCATTTTGGCATCAGCAGGTAATCTTGAAAACTAAAGCCAAGGGGCAGTAAAGATTTCTGAGCATCGGGGGGGGGGAAAAAAGAGAACTCTTTTTTGCTATAAGTGGGAAGGGAGAGGAAAGGAATAAATATTAAGATTTTGTTGGAGGAGGCTGCTTGGAATTTATAAGAACAGAGCTAAACTGTAACAAGACTTCTAAAAGATATATTTAATTGGAGCTTTGTAACTGAACTATAACTCCAGGAAGAAAAAGTATAAAAAGAAGAAATTGCTAAATGAAACAGTCTGTGTATATTTGGATTGCTTGGTGACTTTGGGACTTTTGGAAATCATTATTTGAAAGACTAAAAACATTTGGGTTGTATAAAAAAATTTTTTTTACAACGGCACTACTTGTTGATGAACTGAAAATTGAATTTAAAAAGCTAAAAGAAGAGGAACAGAAAGGAAAGGCTCTTCTGGATCTGTTTTCCATTTTTTATGAAAAGGCGATTTCTACCTACCAGAAACTACAAGAACAAGAAGACTGGGATGAAGAAGAAGCCATCTTTAATGAACAAACAACTTTAGCTGGAGAAGAAAAGGGAAAGAGGGGAAAGAGAATGGAGAATTTAAGATTTAAAAAAACAACCAAAAAAGGGAAAAATAAGGTGAAAAATCGATACAATGTCAGAAAGCAACAGAAAGGAGGAATACAGAAGAGAATAAGAAGGTGATTAAGAATACAGAAGAGATTAAGAAGATGGAGATTAAGAGACAAGGGGTAAAAAGGCAGGATTGGAGAAGAAAGGAAAGAAAAAAGGAAAGAGAAGTTACAAAGGTTTAAAACAAGATGTAAAGAAACAAAATTTATTTAGAGAGATAGAATGGATAAAAATATGTTAAAAAAGAGATTCTGCAAAAGTACAACAATATTGCATTGTTGTATTTATATTTGAAATAATGTTAGAAAACTGGATTTAATAATAGAGCTTAATTTGCTATGAATTATTGTTTTAATTATATATAAAACTAATTATTCTTTCTTATTTTATAATATAGTATGTAGCTTCAGAATGTACTAAGCAGAATCAGAATGAAAAGTAAATTTAGGGGAAAGATATAAAGGCGTCATACTTCAATCAGTGATTATTAGGAGAAATCTGTGTTAATGAGAAAAGATAATAGCAAATTGAAATAGAACAGACAAAAGATACATGCATAATGATTTAAATTGAGATGAAATAAATAAAATAGAATTAAGAGAGTGAAAAGAGGGGAGAAGCTATATAGAAAATGTTGAATGGTAATAAGATATGAAATGGGTAAAAAGTGAGCATGAATTCGAATTTATGTCTGTATAAAAAGAATGTAACCCGGGAAGCCACTTTTCCAAAAAGAAGTTTTATGTTTTTAAGTTTTTGTGTGTTTGTGTATGTTTGTTTATTGAAAATCAATAAAAAAAATTTCCAAAAAAAAAAAAAGAAACCATAGATGGAAACTAAGCAAGGAGAAAAGTTACCTAGAAGTACGAAGAAAATTCCTAACAGTTAGAACAATTGACCAATGGATAGCTTGCCTTTAAAAGTTATGGGTTCTCCATTTTGGAGGCTTTCTGAAAGAGACCAGACAACCATTTGCCTGAAATGGTATAGGGTCTCCTGCTCGAGCAGTGGATTGGATTAGAAACAGCGGCCCCCAACCTTTTGGGCATCAGGGACTAGTTCCATTGACCCTCACATCCCAGATATAAACTGTTTCAACTCCTACCCTCAAAACAATGCTATAGAGCACTGCACATCAGAACAGCTAGACACAAGAACAGTTTTTTCCTGAAAGCCATTACTCTGCTAAACAAATAATTCCCTCCAACACTGTCCAACTATTTACAAAGTCTATTACTATTAATCTTCTCATCACTCCTTATCACCCATTCCCCTCCACTTGTGACTGTATGACTGTAACTTTGTTGCTTGTATCCTTACGATTTTAATTGACTGTTTCCTAGTAGGATTTGATCCCAGATAGGAGTGGTACCGATCTTCGGTCAAGGGTATACGATAGTAGGATTTGATTGCTTATTGTACCCTATGACTATTATTAAGTGTTGAACCTGATGATCTTCACAAATGTATCTTTTCTTTTATGTACACTGAGAGCATCTGCACCAAGACAAATTCCTTGTGTGTCCAATCACACTTGGCCAATAAAGAATTCAGTTCAATTCAGTTCAGTTGAGAAATATTTTTCCACGGACCGGGAGGGGGCATGGTTTTGCATGCTGCCTGCATCTTGCAGATGGGGCTTTGCTTGTTGTGCAGATCGGTTGCTGGCATGCCACAGGTTGGTGCCAATCCACGGACAGGGAGTTGGGGACCCCTGCACTAGAAGACCCCCAAGACCCCTTCCAATTCTATTATTCTATGTTTTACAGTATGTTCTAATTCTAGATGGATTCTGGACTTCTTTAAAAGTTCCTTCTGAGAACATTTTTTTCTGTGAAAGACAGCACAGTAGCGACCACATCAGTGAAGGGAGAAGCTCTATTTCTATAATGCAAGATGATGAAGAAGAGAGAATATTATATTATTGTATAATATTCAATTATACAAGTTGCATCTATATAGCTAGTGCTCCATTGGTCATTCCAGTCATAGCATCTTGCAGTTGAGGTTAGATAAAACTTGCAGTTTGTTATTTTTTATCCTTCATTCGGTTCATTTGCATCCTCTTGTTCATTCTGATGGACTGTGTGATGCTGCTCTGGAAGCAGCATTAACTAGATGTTTACCCAGTGCCAATTAATTTAATGAAAAGGACTGGTGAGTAAATCCCTTAAAATTAATCCTCCCAATCAGCCTCATGGAAGATTAGACATCCCCATTTTTATCAGTGCTCTTTTCTCTAAATTATATTCTACTTAACATTATTTTTTAAAAAAAATTGACAAGCACGATTACTGATGCAAAAGCAGCTGCATTTTGAAATGAAAATGAATGGAGCCATTTTGCAAATTTCTGCCAACCTCCTGGCTTTTAAATGCCTGAGAATTTAATAGGCAATAATTGTGTGCCACACATCAGAAACAAATTAAATCAAATTACTTTAGTTCAGCCAGTGACATGATCATGTGCTTACATGCACAAGAAAATACATATTAGTATAAAATATTTTGAAACAAGAATCACAAAACAAATTTATTTATGACAATAAAAAGAAATTAGAGAAGCTGTCTTACACCAAACCAGAGATGTTTTTTTTTTCAATATTCTGAATCCTAAGGCTACTGAACAAAATTTAGCTACCTTTATAAGAAACATAGTTGGGTCACAAAAGATTAAGAAGCATCAGGGTCAAACTGAAAGAACCATAGTATTGGGATATTCCACACAGGAGAATGTCACATTTCCTGATAAAAAACACACAACAGTATTTCTCAGCCTTAGCAATTTTAAGATCTGTAGGTTTCAACTCCCAGAATTTTGGCTGGAGAATTCTGAGAGTTGAAGTCCGCACATCTTAAGTTTGTCAAGGTTAAGAAACATTGATGTAGGAGGATGGTTGCTGTTGATTCAATTTCCCCAGAGCTGAAAAAAGCAAATCCTCATAGCACAAAACTTGCCTGCATTTTTCAATAAGTAAGGCATCACATTTTGTAAGCCTAAATGTTTTTCTGAAATTGGGGATTGTTATATCAGAAAAGAAATTAGCTGATGACAGGGAAAATTCATTGCATTCAATTAAATCACTTGGGAGCAATGGGAAGATGGTTAGAGATAATATCTGATTCTGTAAACTACTCAGAGAAGGCTATAAAGCACTGAAGCAGTATATAAGTCTAAGTGCTATTGCCAGGGGTGGGATTCAATTTTTTTAACAACTGGTTCTGTGGGCATGGCTTAGGTGGTGGGTGTGGTTTGGTGGTCAGGTGACTGGCTGGGCGTGGCCAACTCAATATCACTCACATCAAGGCACACATCTCCTTGCCTGGCCTTTCATGAATGTGGGGATGGTGCAACAGTCGTAAGTGTGAAAAATGATCATAAGTCACTTTTTTCAGTGCCATTGTAACTTTGAATGNAGTGTGAAAAATGATCATAAGTCACTTTTTTCAGTGCCATTGTAACTTTGAATGGTCACTCCACACAAGCAAAGTACCAGCAAAGGAGGGGAAAAAACTCCAGAAAAATTCCTGAGACAGGAAGTCTAGTCCTGCCAAGAATGTAATAAGGGTTAACAGAGAGGCATTTTCTGTAAGGAACACCAGAATGTTTCCTTCCTGTCTTCCTTACAGGATTAGGCCAGTAATTCCTTCTAACAACTGGTTCTCCGAACTGCTTAGAATATTAACAACCAGTTCTAGTGAATAGGTGCGAACTGGTAGAATCCCACCCCTGGCTATTGCTATTGATGTTTCTGATTTCTTATTCTTTACATGATATGATGTCAATCTCTAATGCTAGGTTTGTCCCTGGAGAAAGGCCATATCAGTGAAGCTCAACCTTCAGAAATAATGATAGCAAGGAAAGAGTTTGTAAGAAGAGTATGGTTTAAAAAAAATCAAGATGGCAGCACAAATAAAAAAGGTGCTGTTCAATCACACAATTGTGACCACCATTTTGATTTTTTTTACCATTAATGAAGGATGATGTCAAAACCAAGTTGGCTAAGTTTGCTTTCAGTAATAGTTGAGAAATGGTGATCCAGATGTTCCTGAATGTGCAACCATGTTGGGAAATATGGCCCTTAAGCAATATGTTCCAATGCAGTGCTTTGATCAGATTATTGTGGCTGCCAAGAACAGCTTCAAGAGGAGCTCCATAAAGGATTTGTGTTACAGCAATCTCTTCAAAGCATTAAGCTACTGCAAGAAAATGGGGACCTAGAGAGACAGCAAAAAGTTCTAGACTACAGCAACACAATTTTGGCATTTTGGGCTAGGGATTTAGATAGATAGATTAAAAGAGTTGGAAGGGACCTTGTAGGTCATCTTCTAGTCCAACCCCCTCCCCCCACCACTGCCCAAGCAAACCCTACACCATTTCTGACAAATGGCAGTTCAATTTCTTCTTGAAAGCCTCCAGTGATGAAGCTCCCACAACTTCCAAAGGCAAGCTGTTACTTTGGTTGATTGTTCTCACTGTCAGAAAATTTCTCCTGATTTCCAGGTTGAATCTCTCCTTGATCAGGTTCCATCCATAATTCCTTATCTGGCCTTCAGGTGTGGAACCATCACAATGGAAAATAGTTCCCCATTAGTTGAAGTTTTGAATCTGTGAAATCTCTATTCCTGTAATGGATCAATTATGTTTTGTAGGCCTTCATGTAAAAAACATGACTTTTATTTTCTGAAAGCTGGTGTACATCTCAGTTATAATGTTCCATTAGACAATAGCCTGGAGAGATCATCTCAGGCCTTTCTTCGGAGTTTTGCAGCATAAATTCAGTGCCAAAAAAATTAACACAGATGGCTGATGCTTCATTTAATGTCTTTATAAATATATTAAGTAAATTTTACAATACCAGTTGTAGATTTCTCCAACATGGAGCAAATTCAAACAGAAGCAGTCATGTTACATGTTCAAAGCAGAGCAGCAACTCAACTTCAGCAGACCAGCAAGAAAAAACAGAGAGAGAGAGAACCTCTAGTTTCACTTTCCAGGTCAGCTCCCATTGGCTAGTCTGTTACCATGCCTACTCACTGACTCTGTTAACTATGTCTCTGCCAGTAAATGAATACTCTGACACTCCTCCCTTCATAACTGGAAGAGACATAAATCCAATTGATTGTATATTCTTCCCGTGGTGCACTCCACCCAATGGCTTGGTTATTATGTCAGCCAAATTGTCTTCTGTAGAACAATGAAGCAAGCTAATCAATTTATACTTGATGGCTTCTCTTACACTGCAGTATTTAATATCCACATGCTTGCTTCAACTCTTTACTCTGTCACCTGTAGTCATTTTAATGCAAGCAGTGCTGTCTTCATAGACTAAGACAGCCTCAGTTACCTTTATATTTAAATGCTGTAACAGCTGTGCACACAAGTTATCTCTGAACAGAGTTCAGACAAAGCAATAAATTCTGCCTCCACAGTAGAAATGACTACAGTTGTTTCCTTTTTGGACTCCCAACCAATTAAAGCCCCTCCAAACAATATCACAATTCCAGAATTGGACTTTCTGGTTTTTACATCATTTGCATCAGTGGTGGGTTTCAGTTTTTTTTACTACTAGTTCTGTGGGTGTGGATTGGTGGGCGTGGCAGGGGAAAGATATTGTAAAATCTCCAGTCGGAGGTGGTATTTGCCGGTTCTCTGAATTACTCAAAATTTTTGCAACTGGTTCCCCAGAACTGGTCAGAAACTGCTGAATACCACCTCTGATTTGCATAATCACTATCAACATAGCATTTCAATTTTAATTCTTCGGAGACCTGTATTTGAAGACTCACTTGCATCCTACACTGTGGCAAAGTCATAGATAAAGACAAAGTCATAGAACACTTCATGTTCTCCCATGGATTTCATTTCCTTGTGCTACTCTTGCTCACTGGGAATGCCTTGGACTTTGATGTTTTGTATGCTGCATAATCCAAATATGCCTTACATCCTTTTTTACATGTAATCCTTCTGCATACTGGTCCATCTTTTTAACAACTTTAAAGCTGGCATGTCCAAGTTTTCTGTGCAAAAGATGAACACATGAATCATGTTTTGCAACATTGCCAAATTGTCAGCCTTCAAGATCTTCTACTATCGCTTTGCATCTTTTGGCTGTCATAAGAAATGGGGGGGGGAGGAGGGGATG
>BHFT01022998.1:0-13636 GCA_004320025.1 Laticauda laticaudata | reverse complement strand
AACCAATGGATGGCAAGTGTTTCTCTCCATTTTACATCCTCTTTCCATCCGTTAGTGCTGTGTGACATGGGCTTAAGGAAGAGAATGGTTCTAGGCAAATGGGACGAAAAAAATGAAGCAAAGATGGTAAAAGAAAGGAATGGAAATAAACATCATTAGCTCAGATGTACATGAATTTGTCCAATCTCTCACCTATGTATATATAAACACACATACACAAGTTTATGGATAAATTCTATTTACATCAATGGTAACTAATGGAAAGCCCATATTTGGAATAAATGTCCTTTAGCATGCCAGATATGTCTGGAGTCAAAGAGTATGAGAGCATGATTGCCTTTATATGTTGCATATTGGATTTTTAGAAGCATCTAGGTAGCCACTACCGGAAATGGAAGTAGAAACATTATTTGATCCTCCGAAAACTTCTATTGTGTTTTTGTGAGTATATGCCTGAATCTTTTAAATTAAAGATAAGAGGAAAATGAGGACACAAAAGAGAAGAACAGTTTCAGGGACAACAAATTGACTCTAGAGTTAGCTGGATACAAAGAGAATACCAGGAAGTAGATGATCCAAAACCTACATTGGTAAAGCTGGAAAAAAAATAAGCACAGTTCCCAGTTTGTGTTTGACAAGTATACTTTATCTAATATATCTTGAGGTTTTCATTAGAACATTGAATCTTAAAGGCATATTTCCAGTTTATTAAGCAAGCAGCCAACAGGACAAATATACCAGTCTCTACATTCATTAGATGTCCAGCTGCTGAATGATAAAACTGTTAAGTTTCTAAGTATGGCACTCTTAGTATCACAATCTATTCAGTTTAATCAAGCAATGCAGGAATTTCAGCTTGTGCTAATAGAACATGCTTTACCTCAAAACATAAGAAGGTCTCAACAAGCAAGGGTAGCCCACTGAATTTGCAAATTCCACAGCATCTTCCTAAAGAATTAGAAAATATACTTTATTTTTATTTATTAATTTGTATTGCCGCCTATTCGCCATGGTGACTCAAGGTGGCTTACAACATATAAGTATTTATGATACTGGTAACATTAAACTCAATATTCCCTATCCTGAATATTTTCATGTCACTGCATTTGAATATACTGTATTTGCAGAAAACTTGAATCCTCCAACATTTTCTATTTCAATAAGGCTCAAACTCATTGCTTGCAATTCTGTTACTCATTCTGTCTTTCTACCTTTTTAAGTCAAACACTCCAACAAGTTAGAGTTGCTGAATCATTTTCCTATGCAAAAAGAGGCTTTTTGTTGTTTCTTTATACTACAGTATTGTCAAAGAATAAATTCAACCTTCCAATTAAACAGATAAAAATTATGTCATGGATGTTGGCTTCAGCTAGTGACTAAATCCAGCTTCCAAACAGATCTACCTACCAAGGAACTGACTGCTTTCCAGGATGCCTGGGCCACCTGCAACTCATCAAGAACAGCTGAAAATACAGATCTATCTTCTGCACGATCAATCTGCAGTGGATTGGTACCCATAATTTTAACTCCATTTCTGTAAAGTGGCACAGCTAGGTTATTTGGGATCTGCCCTCCTACAGAGATGATGCAGCCATCACATGCCTAGGAGCAATCCAGAGAATTCAAAATGTTACATACAACATTTGCTAACAGTTGCAACATTTCATTTCGTCAACAGTCGGTCTCTTGAAATGTTTGGAAGCAAGGGAAGAAACTCTTCCTGCTTCTGGCAGAATCCTTCACCTCCCTCCACCAAAATCCATCCAAAAGGATTGGGTATTCATTGCAGCTCCTCATTTGATTTATCTGAGCACTGCAACTAAATGCATGGCAGAAAGACAATATGATAAAATCTTATTTCATTTTGAACAGATCCCATTAATAAGACTATGGCTAGCTGGGTTTTTTTAAGTGCATCCATCCTCATATCAACATAAACCCACAAAGCATCTCTTCATGAAAATAAAATTAATGAATCTCAAGTACATGATACATCTCTATCATTTCAGAAAGCAGCTGGTCTTATTTGTAAATGGTCTCTCTTATATAGTCAAGCTGAGAACTCGTCCACTGGTTTCCCTGAAAACAAGGACAAAACTGAGCAGGTATTATGAACTGCATTGTAACCTTTTAGAATCAACCAGGTAAGAAACAAGTTTAGAGAAACTTTCAGAAGCATAGCAATGTTTGTTTGTTTCAGCCAATTTGCATTAAAAGAATACAACAATCTTGAGAAGACCTAACAAAGAACAGACTATCACAAAAAGTCAACACATTTCATGAAGTTATTATAACACCACATATACATACATGTGAGATGGTCTTAAGTTTATATTTCGCAGTTGAAAAATTACATCCATATCAACGCTATTGTCCTCAAGCATAAAATTAAGTATGTGTGTGATTGCTTTCATTGTCACAGGCTGAAATTAAGCTCAGCAAGGGCAGGACAATTTATGCCATAAATAACTGTGAAATAATTAAATTAGCTTATAAATATTGTGCAATATGTCATCTTTGAAACACAGTTATATATTTATTTGGCATTCATTACTGAACTAGGATTAACTATATATTGTAAAATATGATGTCAGTATCTAAAACTATTACCTTTAAGAAATGACCTGCTAAAAGGGGAAATAAACTTTGATTTGACAATGATTTAACTTATTTTATGAGGTCTTGAGCTTCCTTACGTTGAAAATATTTGAACCATTTTTAAAATGAATTACCTCCTGTTGGTTGATATCTAAGATCCTCTCAAGTGATAGTTCCTCAAAGTAAAGCTTGTCACATTCATCAAAATCGGTGCTCACTGTCTCTGGGTTGCAGTTTACCACAACTGTCTTTTTGGAAAGCTGACGCAAAGTACGGATGCAAGAAACAGCACACCAGTCAAACTCCACACTACTTCCTGCCCAAAAAAGAGTTGGAGTTTTTAACAAACAACATTGAGCAGGAGGTTTAAAAAGCAACTGCTATGTCAAGGTCAAAGGAAAGAAGTTTGCAGCTTTAACATCATATATCCACTGACATATGTATTACCTTAATAAAAGAAGTGCCCTTGTGAATTTCTAGGTAGTTAATAAATCCACTGAATAGCAACTTCTTAAAATTAATTTAATAAATGATGGGTCAGTTATTTATATGTCTTAATAAAAATGTTTATCTAAAACCATAGCTAAAACATAATGAATAAATATATTTTCTGCCCAGGTATTCACCATATTTGTGGAAAATGTTTATGGGTTCTGGCCTTACATTTAATCTCCATATTTTTGGTGGAATTGCTAAGTGGGTTTCATATATAGATATATAAACTGTGCATTCAGTTCAGGAAATCAGATATAGATTCCTTGGAAGCTGTCCTTCAAAATATGTGATAAACATATAATGAAATATGTTTCATATGAAATATGAAAGTAGTTTTAGTCATTTCAAATCCCAACTAAATAGTAATGCTAGTTAACACTATTTGAAATAAATGTTAATGCCATATGTATAAGTATCAAGTCTGTTGAAGTATAGAGACAGATAAATCAAAAAGAGGGAGGATTGATATGAAAAAGTGAGGAAGTAGAAAAGATCCCCTGGCCATTTACTATGATCACATCTTCATGATCCTTAAGATTTATTTCCATACAAGCTTTTTCTAGATTTATAAATTACATTATTAGAACTTCTTCATCTGGAAAACAGTTCTTTAATTCTAAACCTACAAAATTAAATGCTTGAGAACCCTGAAATAGCAATTATTTGGCATATAGAATTCAAGTACTACAAGAAAAGATATTACACAAGAGAATACCAACTAAAGGAGCTTCTCAGTTGGAACAAAGCGGAAGAGCTATAGAAGCTAGATTTACCTATATGATATGGTCCACAGCCCAGCACCATCATTCCACAGTCATCAAATTTTACATCATGTTCCTAAAATAGAACACAATAAAAGAAGTCACCAGGAATTGTTTTCAACAGTATCTTCTGGGCTCATGGGAATAAAACATTTCTGACTCATAGTTCTTCGTCTAAAAATAAACCTGTAAGGGCTTAATTTGATCTTATTTGCTTTACTTTATTATTATTATTATTATTTAATATAGGGTCCTTTTAAAGAAATTGGTACAGTCATGTAAGACACAGTCTAGGGTTTGCTGAAAGATAATAGCATGAATAATAACCTAGTAAAGGAGTGTGATATATTGTCTTGTAGTATAGTATTTAGTATTAGAATTGACTTGTGGAACACTGGAATCACAAGGAATGCTTATTATCACAAGAAATGCTTATAGAGGCTCAAGACAAGTAGAACCCCGGGATTATTATGCAGTTAACTACTTTGTTGCCGAATTTAGGGTTATAAAAGGGGACCTTACCTAAAATTCTCATGAGTAGGAGACACTAAAATTGGGCTTGTTTCTTGGAGTAACTGGTTTGATTATGGTATTCATATGGCACCCATGATTCAGTTCAATGTCTGAAGTGTGAACAGCATATATAACTGCTTCTAAGTTAGTGCTATAGGAGTAGGCTGTTCTGATCATATAATATTATTTTTTATCCCAAATTTTTTATCAGAAGGAGTAGTCTCCACGTACTCATTGAAGATGAAAATGAACCAGGAGTAGCTCCTTATTGTAGCTGTCTGCCTGAATGCCAGAAATGGGGGTGAAACAATGTCCAACCTCAGGCCTGGTTTGGATGATAACCAGAGCCTAAAATTAACATAGTCTAAAAGAAGCAATAGTCTGTTACTTTAGACTTCACTATGGCACAGTAATGGTCACACATTAAATCCAACCATAGCCACTGAGGCAACCAAACTTACATATAGTAGATCATATGGAATTGCAGCTAAATATTTGGTCTGTTACTGTTATTGCCTGCTGTACTCTTTCTGAACTCCACTGCCACAGACTTATGGGACATCCCATGCTAACTGATTTCCATTTTATCTGGTCTTGACTCAGGCTAAGCTAATTCCTGTTCAGCCTTCAAGAATATTGCATAAAAAAATTAACTGTCTCTGCCATGCTTGGCTGAAAATTTATAATGATTCATCTTGCTAACTTTGATGGGAAGTAATTCATTCTCCAATACTTTATGCTCATCTTTCTCAGCTTCTTTATCTAAGAATGGCCTCCATTCTTCCTTTTGCTTTTACTGTTCAGTTGCCTTTCCCTCAAATAATTAATTACCGATCTGAAACTCTTTCAAACGTAAATCCCAGATTGATTTGGCATTATGGTTCTCGAGTATTTTTGTGGATGCCTAATGGTTCGGTGGCATGATAGCAGAAGGGTAATATTGGGAAATAATACTTCCCAAAAAATCTTTATTAAGGAAGTTAGCTTCAGCCAAACTCTGTCATTCACCCGATAACCATTCAGCTGCATTCCTCCAATGCTACCAAATTCTTGAAATATTCATCCTTATCAAAGCCATTTGTACAAAGACCAAGGGAATTAGCTTTTTTCATTATACAGTTCATTCAGCTGTAGGATTCAAAAAAATTTACAGATCAGTTTCTATGGCGTGGCTTGGTGAGCATGGCTTGGTGGGTGTGGCAATGTGATCATGTGACTAGGTGGGTCAAAAGAAAGAAATTCACTTTAAAATGCTCTTGGAGTCGGGGGTTGGACTAGATGACCTCCGAGGTACCTTCCAGCCCTGGACTGCTGTGCTGTTTCAAAGCATCCTCTGAAGCTGCGTCTGGTGCCAGGGTTTGTAATCCTTCCTTCATCTTCTTTTTTTCTCCCTCCCTCTATCCATCCATCCATATCTCATTCACTTTCCCTTCCCTCCTTCTTTTTTTCTTCTTTCTTTCTTTCTTTCTTTCTTTCTTTCTTTCTTTCTTTCTTTCTTTCTTTCCTTCTTTCTTTCTTTCTTTCTTTCTCCCTTCCTCTTTCTTTCTTTCTTTCTTTCTTTTTCTTTCTCCCTTCCCTCCCTTTCTTTCTCCCATATCTCCCTCTTTCTTTCTTTCTCTTTCTTTCTTTCTCTGCACCCCCTTGTGCCCCGTTTTGGCCTAGGAAGCCTCCCTGGAGCCTTATTAGAACCAAAATGGGGCACAGGGGGCCATGTCACACAGCCCCATGCCCTGTTTTGGGCCTAGCAGGCCTCTCTGCACTTACCTGGGAGCCAGAACCAGGTGCATGGGGACTCCTGGGGGGCAGGGGGGACAGGGCCAGCTGGTCTTCAGAACTTCCAGTTCACCAAACTGGGTGTAAAATTAACACCCAGTTCACCCGAACCAGCCCAAACTGGATGAATCCCACCCCTGAATTCATTGTCAATAACCATCATGGAATGAGATGGGTCAGTACCACCTATTGCACTTCCAATATATTGGACTCCACAAATTTATTTGACAGTAAAAGATTAAATTTCCCAAAGAAAGGAATCTTCCACAGTGCAAACTAGCAAGTGAAACTTATATCTCTAAGATCCTTGGCTGTAAACTGCCCTGAGTCACTTTGAAATGAGATGGGCAGCAAATAAATTTAATAAATCATCATCATCATTGTCATCATCATCATCCTTTTTGGCCATATACAGCAAAGAAAAGAATGCATGTTACTATAGTCGTTCACAGAAGACAAAACTGTGGTGCTATGGATAAAGTCTTATTCCTTATCTGTCTACTATTCTTGTTCAACAGGATTTTAATGCCCTCAGCTATATTTTTACTTGCTCAATAAAAATAACAGAAAAACATTTCCACCTGTAGTCCAATGGGATTATGCCTCTGCCAACTGCTGTAAACGATAACTGCCTAGAGAGTGAGTGAATTTGAGTTGCAAGGTCAGTAGATACTAATGGGAGAAAATATATCATAATACACAATCGCTATAACCTAGTAAATGACAGCACTTACCTGGCCATTGTAAGTGACATAGAGGTAATTAGTTACAGCAGGGTATTCTCCTGCTAGCGTATCAATCTGCAAAAGAGTGGAGAATTGTCAGTATGAAAACAACCGCTATTTGTCAGGGTTGTGCAGTACCAATCTTTGCTTGTCCTGTTTCCCTCCAGGGTGTGTGTGTATGTGTTACCTCTGTTCAGGTACTTACTAACACAACATGAAACCATCAGCCAAATATTATTTTAACTTTTTCATTTCAATTTAAGCATTGACTGAAATACACTGCCTCCTTGCCGATGCCTATATGCAATAATTTATATGCACAAGAGTCTTTGGAGACCACCAAGGTTTGCCCCAAAACAAAGAGTCTTCAAAGAATAAAACAAGAAGGATCAATCAAAGTTACTGTCTAATGTGGACGGAGAGTTACCCATAAGCCTGGAATGTGGTTGGCAGGCCCTCCTCCCCACAGCAACATTGGTCAAAACTAAAAGAAATCCTAGTGTTTTTTTTTCTGCAGAAAAAAGCTGTAAGTTTAACCATTCATTATCTTTCTGCTTTATTTATTTAATATATTTCAGGCAATAGAAGCTTCCCTACCCCCTGCAGTGCATATTTCATTTTGCAGGGTCAGGAGTTCCGGAGGAAAGTTTCAAATGTTTTTCTTGATATCTGGATTAGAAGTTTCAAAAGTCTACATGATTAAGCTGTGGGCAGACGTAACCTTATAAGCTACCATTTTGCCAGATGTAGATAAATACATTCCTAATTTCTCAAAAGGGAATTCCACTTTATTCAATGGGATTTGCTCACAAGTAAGGTGAGCAAAGCTAATACTCAGCAGTAAAGGTGGTTTTAACATTAAATTTATGCCATGATCAGCTGCAGCTACAGCTTGTTATTCAGGGGTCTATATCACTTCTGTAACTTTGACTCTTTATATACATCTTTCTTCTTACAGCATGGAACACAGTCTTGACTTTGTAAGAGACAATATCTTGTTCTGACTGTATAAATTACAGACACACACAGAGAGACAGGGGGGGAGGGAGAGGGAGAGGCAGAGGGAGAGGCAGAGGGAGAGGGAGAGAAAGACAAAGACAGAAAGACAGAGAGAGACTTGTCAAAGGATAAATTGATGCTTCTCATTCAAGGAACACTGCACAGTCACCAATGCTGCAAAGCCAGAGCACCACAAAAATTTTCATGCTTGCCTTAATGGGACCAGAATGTAATGGAAGTGAAATAAGAAAGGGGACAGTATTTGGACAACCAGCTTTTAGGCGTACATGCATCCTCCAATAACTTCTCTTGAAGTCAATGATCTCTTTAAAAGAAGAAAAGAAGCACACAGAATTTCAATATCCCTTAGCTCAACAGTAACATGAACACCTTTGAAAGCAATTGTGGGACTGACAATAGCTAAGGAACAGTGGTGGGATTTAATATTTTTTACTACCGGTTCTGAGGGCGTGGCTTGGTGGGCGTGGCAGGGGAAGGATACTGTAAAATCTCCAGTCAGAGGNGTGGGCGTGGCAGGGGAAGGATACTGTAAAATCTCCAGTCAGAGGTGGTATTTGCCAGTTCTCCAAACTACTCAAAATTTCCACGACTGGTTCTCCAGAACTGGTCCGAACCTGCTGAATACCACCTCTGCTGAGGAACATATTACACAACTATAATAATACTGAATGAACCTGCAGTGATGGAACAGTTAAAATACTATCCTACAAAATGACAGGCAAAAGGAGTTACATATATTATGGTCACAAAGAAAAATGGATCATCTTTTTTTTTTACTTCACTGCTTAAAACCAAAGCAGAGGAAATAGCTTAGTTCAAAGTAGGGTGTAGAAGCAGATCTTCATTTCATTAAATTAATGTTAATTGTTATTTTGACAAAGAATATGCATGATTGAAAGAATCTCATGCTGAAATAGACTGATACTCAGGTATTAAACAATGTGAGAGATAGCTGGCTATCTTGGAAAAAATCCCTTGGTGACAAGTCACAGGAGACAAATCTTGTAGGCTAACAACAGCAATGTTCAAAATATTGAATTGTATTAATTTTTTTTTGTATAGCAGGCCACATTACTATTTATGGTTATATCCTGCTAGGTGTGCCCAAAACTGAAGGCTGGTTTAAAAATTTGTTAGATTAGTTGCAAAATCACAGAACACCCACTTGGGATGCTTCAGCTATTTCCAGTCATGCATTCTTTCACCAATTTCCAGTTTGAATCAGGGAAGTCATTATCTAGGAGAGACTTCTGTTGCTGAAAATAAAGGCTAGACCTGCTGGATAAATATAAAGGCTCCCTCAAGCACATTGAACAGATGTGCTTATACAGTTTTCTTGGCAGCAGTATGGAAGTTGTTGCTTCCTTCCCAGGGTGTTTTTGTAACTTCCCAGAATAGCCAACAGCCCTTAATTGTCTCATAACCACTAGCAAGCAGGCCAGACCCTGCTTGGCTTGTAGAACTGGACAAAGTCAGTCAGGAAGCTGGCTTGCTGGATAAATGTGAAACATTTTGACCTTGAAAAGGTCATGTCACTCAGAATTCAAAACAGGCTCTTCCATGTACACCAAAAGTAGTTCAATCTCAAAATGAGCCCCGGGTATTTCAGCAATGGTAGATTTTTTTACCAGAACTATCAGAATAGGCCTTTCAAAAGTGAGAAGTGAAGTCAGGTTACTTCTGGAACACTTGAATATCCTTTATCAAAGTCAGGACATTCCATGACAGAATAGTTCTCTTAACTGGGCTTTAGGGGTCTTACCTTTTATAGGACATAGACCTACCACTATACCTCTTCCTATAAGACTGTTGTTTTTCTCTTCCAGCCTAAATGTTTCCAGACAAACAGATTTTAATGAAATGACAAGTTAGCCTGTCAATGGACCTCTGTTAGTACTAAAGAAAACTGTTTATGAAAACAGGGGCTGGAATTGACTAATCAGGAAATTGTGAAGTGAAACAGTTAAGTGGTCGAAGTAGCTTGAAAGAATTATAGATAAGTATTCACATGGCCAATGATGAAATGGGAACCTTATTTAAAAAAGGAGAAGAATCAAACTGTATGGCAAAAATTGAAAAATTGAAGCAGGAATTAGCTGGTGAAGGTTTCTTCCAAGAAAAAAGCCATAGTACTGTAAGCAATTGATATACAGTATTTGCTATTTTAAGTATCAGTTAACACTATGCTATGCAATTTCCATTTGGTTTATAAAAAACAAATATCTGCAACTGAACTGATCTGTTCTTCAGTCTCATTAACCACAGACAGCGGGGTACAGTGATAGAGAAGTTTAAATCCTATTTAAGCCTGTGGGATTCCTGGATGGCCTCAAGCAAATAACAGAATAAAATATAATAACAGAGTGGGAAAGGATCTTGAAGATCTTCTAGTTCCAGGAGACCCTATACCATTCTGGACAAATGGTTGTCCCATCTCTTCTTAAAAACTTCTAGTGATGGAGCACCAACAACTTCTGAATGCAACTCATTCCACTAGCTAATTGTTTTCACTGTCAGAACTTTTCTCCTTAGTTCTTGATTGCTTCTCTCCTTGATTAGTTTCCATCCAATGCTTTTTGTCCTTGCCTTTTGGTGCTTTTTTGTGGCAGCCCTCAAATATTGGAACAGTGCTGTCAAGAAATTTTGGTTGGTGGAGCCCAGAAGAAGAGACTTTTTCTGCTGTGGCTCTTGACCTCTGGAACATGGGGCTTCCCAAGATAAGATAGGCACTCACTCTTTTGACCTTCCAAAAGGACTTGAAGACATGGGTCTGCCAACTGGCCTGGGCTCCCAATGAGGGTGTGGAGATTGTTAATAGTTTAGATATAACACACCTCCCTGTGCTCACTTGGTCCCTTCCTTTTTATCATAGTCTGAATTTTAAATATATGGCCTCTATTTTATTGTTTTAATGTTTTATATGCTATTTTTATTAAATGTTTACATGCTGCCTAGAGTAGCCTAAGTTTAATAAATAAATAAATAAATTGGCAATAATAACTTCAGTAAAGATTAGAGAGCTGCAAAGCATTGAAAGGGTATTTCTGCTGCAGTGTCCACTAGACAATCAGTGCAGACCCCTTGAAGAGGATAATTTGAACAGCAGCATTTGAGCTGCCAGGAGAACACCTTCTAGAACAGCAAGCCCCAACCTTTGTGGTTTGGTCCTGGCTGTGGGGGGGGGGGGGNGGGGGGGGGGGGGGGAACAGGGGAACTGGGCTTCATGAGCAGTGGGGCAAGTCAACTTGCTTGAGGGTGGCCCAGTGCACACATGTGTACACAGCAGTGGTAGTCAACCTGGTCCCTACTGCCCACTAGTGAATGTTCCAGCTTTCATGCTGGGTGGTAGGGGTTTTGTCCCCTACTTTATAAATCACCATTACCGTGGAACTGGTGGGCGGTTAGAAAATTTTACTATTAACAGAGATACAAAAGTGGGCAGTAGGTATAAAAAGGTTGATTACCCTGATGTACAGGTTGACTTCCACAAGTTGAGCTGCATGTCCATGTATGCGCTGGCCCACCACTCATGCGAGTTGAGCTGCTCACATGTGCGCTGGCCCACCGCTCACATGGCCAGTAGTGAGGGGTTGTGGACTCTTGTGCTAGAGGTTGCAATCTATATGCTGGAGATGAGTAGAGGATGTCACCTTCCATTTCTGCTCTCCAGCAATGTTTGATGGCCTATTCTCACAACAGGGCAATTTGGCAATATGGGTATACCCTGTGAAACCTGGTTCTTGTAAATAGCAACACTATTCTTAAGAGATAAAAAGTTAACAATGCCGATGATTATCAAATGAACATACTTCCAGTTTGTGTTATATCTTCAATGTTTACAGCAAAATAGCAGTAACAGCAGAAGCTAATGGGTATGGATTTATACCTGTTTCACCCAAGGTATTATGTTCTTCTTGATTCTCAGTTCCCTGCTCTGAGCTTCACTCAGTCCCAGACATTTCCCAATCTGCTTATCTGAGAAGCCGATCTGCTTGGCTCTCCTCAGGCTTTCTTCTGGAACAGAGTCACTGTAATCAACATAAAACATGAAAAAGAATACATAATGGATACAGGTTTCATGCTCTGCTCCTATATTTTTCAGCCTCAGGGGAGGATGAAATGTACATGGAATAAAGTGAAAAGCAGAGAAAGTGGTGGGGAGCGGGAGCCAAACTCAAAACTTTTCTTATCAGTAAATCCCACCCATTCTCTTAAGCTGCTGACTGCTTAAATATTACTGTTTCCTTGGAGAAAGTATGTGATCCAGAACAATAATTGGCTGCTAACCCAATTATCTGGGATACAAACAGTTTTCTCTGAGGTCAAGTCTGACACGCAGCTTGCCAAGAGATTCAAAACTATTTCCTTGGGTATCTCTCACAAGTAAGCAATTCTGGAAGAAATTATTCCACTGTTATATTGTATTCTTTGATTCCAGAAATGTAGAGATTATATTTATTATCCATTTTAATTATTTATTCATCAAGAGAAATCTTTAAAAATTATCATAAAGCAGTATACACTACAAAATTCAGTGTATTCTTAAAATAAAAGCAGAAATGGTAGTTATACCCAATAGTTACCTCATACCTAATATCTTTTAAATATTCCTAATTCATTTATTCTGTTTGAGTTCATTAAATCTGTTGCAGTATTAAAACATATTTTATATTTGAATTTACTTATTTTTTTACCTAATCCTGAACAATATGTAAAGGTTTTCCCTAAAATATCATTATCTGTTTCCAGTTTTATACAACCCACCCTCACTCCCATGTCCTGGTTGCTAAAATCCTGTTATTTTCTCATAGGTTCCCTTTCCACCAGTAACTTTTACCTGCAATATGAGGACAATTTGTGCATTCACCCACATATTAATATTGTATACGAATCACATCAGTTTATTCTGAAGTAAGCCTATGAAAACTTCTGAAATGGTGTTCGGTTTATTTAATAATATTGCACCAATCAAGGTTTCCAACTTCTTATACCTTCTGCCTGAAATAATTGCTAGATTTAAATTGTCATTTTAAGTTATCAACTTCAAGTATGCACAGCTGTCCCATTGTGAAACAACTGGAAAAGTAAAATAGCAGTTTCAGGGTGATGAAAGAGTTTGCAGGTGTATTTTAGAGACACTGTCTATAATTTTTAAGAAATCTTGTAGAACAGATAAGGTATAAGAATAACAGTGGTGACAGATACTTTCTGTTTCTATCCTAAAAAAAAAGATAAACTATAAATAAGGCATTATTTTTGAACTAATTATTAAGCAGTGTCTCTGCAATTGTCTAGGAAACAAATCATTGATTACTGGAAGCCAGATAAATTTATTAGGAATAAATCATGCCAAATAACATATGTATATAAATCAGTTTAGATTTATTAACATAGTAAATCATGGTCATGAGTTCATAATTTACTATAAAGTTTTTCATGATATCTTTATAAACAATACAGTAAAGTACAAATTTAAAAAATAAATCCCGGATCAAGAGTTGATTTTAAGTAGGTGTTCTCAATGAGTTCTCATTAATGGCTCTGTTAACATGAAAGAAAATCCTCAGCAGAATATGATAATATTTTGTTCTGAAGCCTGTGTTATTCAGTATTTTATAAATGTTCTTAGCAGGCATAGCAAATAGTGTCGATCTAGCCTCTTCTTATCTGGGATCAGAAGCTAAAGGCTAGGTCCCACTGGCCGACAGACGCAAAACGTATGCATAAAGGACACAGCGGACGAGCAAAATT
>BHFT01022997.1:0-51773 GCA_004320025.1 Laticauda laticaudata | reverse complement strand
GAGTACACAACAGATGCATAGCGTTTTCCAACGGATGGCAAGCTTTTTTTAATGTTTTACATCCTCTTTGCATCCATCCGTAAGTGCAGTGGGACCGGGGCTTAGGTAGGAGTTTAGGAGTTTGGCCAAGAAATGCCAGGCTAGACAGGAAAATTTAGTAGGGGAGTCATAGGGCACAAGAAATCATAACCTTGAGAGAGAATTTCCTTGGCAGCACTACCAGTGATCTGATCCAAGTAATGGAACATCATCTGAAATTGAGCAAATGGAGAGACAGGCTGCTAAAAAAGATTGTGTAGTTTTGGTTTCATTCACAAAACATCATTTCCCAGACCAAAGGAAATAATTCTCCTGCTCTTTTCTATTAGACAAGCTACACTGAAATTCTTCTAAGTTCCACATCTTAAGAAAAATATTAAGAACAGAACCATATTCAGAGAAAAGCAATCAGGCTGGGGAGGGAATTGAGATGGGCTGCAAACAATGCTTACATGAAATATTAAAAACTGGATTTATTTGGCCTGAAAGACATCAAAGAAAAACCGGACAAGAGTCTTCAAATATGAGAAATTGAGAACTGTTTTCTGTTTACCTCATTTTGCTTTACTTTGCTTTGTTTTGGACCTACATTTTAACAAAAAATTTTTGCTTCTTGTACTTCTTGTTAAGAAGGTCCTTGCTTAGAAATGTAACTTTCAAATAAATAGACTTCACCACTTGCAGTTTCTTTCTCCTTTAGATCTATGGTAAGGAGCTTGAAAAGCTTGTGAAAGCCTTTGGTAAGTTATTCCTACACATACAATAAAGAAAAATACACATACAATAAAGAAAAATGACTTCCTTTATAAAGTTATAGACATTTAGTAACATGTAACTGTACATGTCAATCATAAGCAACTCAAATACAACAAACATCTCTCCTGAAGATATCACTGAAATAACCAGAGATGGCCCTGAGTTCAAATATAATCATGGTTCAGTGGCCAAAATTCTGTAGAGTTTGTATGCAAAATGAGTCCAGCAACGTATATTTCATTCCATACAATAAACGCCTTATGGAAAAACCAATCCCAACCACAAAAACTTCATCTCAGAGCCAGACTTATCCATACTGCAAAGAATCTCGCTCCCTAATGAATCTGCAATGAATCAAAAGGACATCTAGACAATGGAGAGAAGGATCTTACATTGACTACCATGCAGATTGTATCAAAAGTAAGTCACACAACCCACAATCCACATCCACCCCTACCTCATCACCCAGCCATCATCCCACTTCAAAACTAGCATGTGCACCCCTAACTTCCTCAATTCCAACTACAACTGGCCTTAAATGCAAGCTACTCAATGCAAGAAGCCTTGTAATAAAATACCTGAATTTTCCCTCTTACTAAATATGACTAAATTCAATCATATTTGTCTGTGAAAACATGGCTCAATGCATCTCTCCGCTGATCCATTTACCACAGTAAGAGACTATCATGTTTACCAATCAGATCATGAAACACCGTAGAGGAGGTAGTGTTGCTATCTTCTATAAAAAGTCCAAACTCTGTCAAGGATTCTGGAGTACTCATCTGTAATGATCTAAGTGCTAGAGCCCACTGTAACTACATAGCCAAAAGGCATTAAGAGTTGTTAAACACGAATCTTTATGTTGCTTTTTTTGTAACATTACACTACAAACTAAGGCATACAAAACATTTGCTAGACCAATACTCAAAGATACAGCTCATCAGTGCTGGAACCACATTACAACATCTTGATTATAACACAGTTGAGAAAGTCCAGAAATATTTCACAGGAAGAGTTCTCCACTCCTTCTACCCGTTTCAGAATATCTTATGCCACCAGACTTGAAATTCTAGACCTAGAAAACCTAGAACTATGCTGCCTTTGGTCCAATCTAAGTATAGTATAAAAATCATACATTGCAATGTCCTATCTGCAATGAATACTTCAGCTTCAACCAACACAACACGAAGAGCAAACAATAGATTACAAACTCAAGGTTAATCGCACCAAACTTGATTGCAGGAAACAAGACTTCAGCAACAGAGTGGTCAATGTCTGGGAATACTCTACCTGACACTGTGGTTTCTTTCCCAAACCCAAAAACTTTAACCTTAGACTTTATACTATTCTACCTTTCCTAAGAGGTCTGTAGGGGGCATTCATAAGTGCACCAACGTGTCAACCACCCCTGTCCTAATTGTTTCTTTTTTTTTTGTATGTTATCCTGTACTACATAACTATGTTTTTACTTATACCTATTATCTTGTAAGCAATTGACAAACCAAATAAAATAAATAAATAAATAAAACATAAAATGATTTGTAATTTGCATAAGTAGGAATAGAAGCATGAAAATAAAATCATGCAGGCATTGTAAGATGACGTTGGAGGAAAAGGAGAGAGAGAACAGAAACCAACGTATTGTCTTTTCTTTGGTGTGAAGGAAGCAATATAGTACAAATCAACTTTTGTACTAGTAAACTAGATAAAGTTGGAAAATGTACAATCTCATCCATACCTCTAAGAAAGTATCACTTAATTCAGACAAAGATAATGCAGAGTAACATGCTTAGAATTATCCTCCCTTCACTCTTACTTTCTGTATTTTAACAAGAATGTGCCTCAATGAAAACAATGGATACTTATACTGATTGGAACTTAGTTTCAAATCTGTTTAAAGTTCAGTTCCCCAAGTATTGATCATTA
The DNA here is from genome assembly GCA_004320025.1 of Laticauda laticaudata. Taxonomy (NCBI): domain Eukaryota; kingdom Metazoa; phylum Chordata; class Lepidosauria; order Squamata; family Elapidae; genus Laticauda; species Laticauda laticaudata. Next base: position 49,052 of record BHFT01022997.1, on the reverse strand, counting down.
AAGTATAATTTAGAAACTTACATCATCATCATCATCATTATTAATAGTAGTTGTAGTATTTATTCTATTTTTATGCTGCCCATCTCTGCTATAAGAGGACTCTGGGTGGCTTTATATTATAAGTAAGATAAAATGACAATTTGCAATTAATAAAATAAAAAACAATATATCAATTGGTCACCACTAGCTGTTAAAATAAGTTCAAAGTTCATTATGATGCATTGCTTAACCTTGGTATAAGTAGAGTATCAGGACACTTGAGCTTGTGTTCCTTTGAGGCAGCAAAAAAATTCTCAAGAATAAAGCACTATCAATGCAAGAGAATTTTCATTCACTATACATTACCTGTATAGACTACCTGTAATGAATATTCTAAAGGTGCTTGTTTTTTCAAAAGGCAACTGGACTTTGTTTTTCTTGAAGATGTTTCACTTCTCAACCAAGAAGCTTCTTCAGTTCTGACTTGGATGAAACAACTTTAAAGAAAAACAAAGTCCAGCTACCTTTTTTTTGGGGGGGGGGCACCTTTGGAACAACCATGACCTGGATTACTGAGAATTTCCACAGACATCTACCTTTAATGAAATGCTTATTGTGATATCCCAACAGTAATCACATGTCTTCCATACTTGTGTCCAATATTACAAGCCAAGTATGGGTAATCTTCGACAACCATTTATTTTAGAATAGAATAGAATAGAATAGAATAGAATACTTTATTGGCCAAGAGTGATTAAACACACAAGGAATTTGTCTTGGTGTAAATTTTGTGTCTGTTTAAACTTACAACGGCACTGAAAAAAAGTGCCCGTTATGACCGTTTTTCACATTCCAACTGTGGCAGCCTCCGCATGGTCATGTGATTAAAATTCAGATGCTTGGCAAATGGTTCATATTTATGGCAGATGTGGTGTCCCAGGGTCATGTGATTATCTTTTGCAACCATCTGACAAATAAAATCAATGAGGAAGCTAGATTCACTTAACAACCATGTCACTATCTTAATAACAGTAGCAAGAAAGATGGTAGAATGGTGCAAAAAAATCACTTAACTGTCTCACTTCGCCACAGAAATTTTGAGCTTAGCGGTGGACTTCGTTTCTAATTTGACATCACTGTTAACAAAGATCAGAATTACTGTACCTGGGACACAAGCAACTTTCTTCACAGTCATATCACAGTTCCATGTACCTCAGAATACTCTCTATTGAGGATGGGAAAATGATAGAACTAGATACACTGGAAAGTTTGATTTGAGAGAGGTCAACATTAAATAATTTTTAATGTATCTGTGTACTTACTCACAGGATTTCTAGGCTGCTCCAATTAACCAACTGTGAGCAACAGGCTACACCTCCCATTTCCAATCCTTAAGTTGGTTAAATAGATGGAGAAATATTCACAACGAAAACTAAAAATATTAAACTAGAACAATGAACTATGGTGTGATACAATCACATAAAGAGAAGAAATTAAAATTTTAAACACAAATAATTTTGGTGCTTTGTTGATTAATAGTAGGAGCAATAGAATTACAACCCCACTGCTCCCAATTATTTGGAAAGTCTGCTTACTGAGGATTATAACTTCTATTTAGATCTGAAACACAAAGCAAATCCCTGGCCTCAAAAGTCTAACGGTAATTTTAAGTATATCCCTTTTGCGCCAGATTTCAATTGGTGTGTCCCTTAATTTTAATTAAAAAGTAGATCTCATAAGCTTTAGTTTACAATATCTATCACCAGATGTGATACTGTACAACCAGGGGTGGGCTGATGGGGGTTTGCAGGGGTTCAGGAGAGCCCCTAGCTAAGATTCTGTGCAGTTTGGAGAACCCCCAATCCCACCCTTGGCTGGGCCCACCCACCCCTCCCAGGAGTCCCCATGCAGCCTGTTTTGGATGCAGGTAAGTGCAGGGCATGTGCGGAGGCTCAGTGAGGGTAACAAATGACCTCCTGGAAGTTCAGGAAGGCCGGAAATGGGCCCGTTTCTGGCTTCCAGAGCACCTCTGGAGCCAAGGAGGCCATTTTCGCCCTCCTGGAGGCTCAAGGAAAGTCTCTGGAGCCCAGGGAGGGCAAAAACGCCCTTCCTGCCATGTGCAGGAGGCAGACTAGGCCATGCCCATTATGACCACACCCACCCACAACTAGGCAGAGAACCTATTGCTAAAATTTTTGAGGCCCACCCCTGCATATGACCCGATTATCTTGAGAAGTGCCAAAAGAATGGAACAGTGTGTGAAAAGATCATTGCTGCAATTGATACTTTTCAAAAGTATTTTTTTTTTGTTTTAATGCAATGCCAGAGTCCAAATTAGAGTGAAACAGACATTTCAGAAACAGCCCAAACATTCTCCAATGTCTCAGGAAGAGGGTTTTCTGATCACATGACCTTTTTCATTGTTGAAGATAATCACACACTTAACTGGAAATTAATTGCTTGGAACAGGTAAGCAATTCCCAAATATTGATCTATGATACAAACAGATCAACTTGACCAAAACTGGAATTCCATTGGCATAACTCAAGTACACACACTTTACATGGCATATGCTCACGACTACATCTTTACAAACATGCAAGGTATATTCACCCTGTCGCTCTCTTAATAAGGCTAAATTCACTTTTCTAACTTGTAACTGATTTAAACCTTATGATGCTAAGAGGCAGTGAGCAATATGGTCAGCACCATTTTATTTTCTATATTCGCTTACCCAACAAGGTGATTTGAAGTTTAAGGCTTAAAAAAACGTGTCCTTAAGTGAGACAATCAATCACTGTACACACTGTAATAATCATTTAAGTGGTTAGGTGGTGCTGCTTAGTCTCTAACAAAGAGAAGCCTCCTGTGTTTTCCTCTTTATAAACAATGCAGACTATTCCCTTTATACTCGCAGCCCTTCTTCTCTTTTCATCTTCGAGGACAGATCTTTATTGCTGCAAGGCGTTGTGTTTTTTTTGTTTAAAATTCTACCCTATCATCTCTGAAACTCCATCCACTCACATTTCGTCTTCAATAATAAATGATAAAAGGAAATGGAATAAATTCTCCTTAATGAGGAAATTTTCACCTAGCACAGAGAAACTGAGGAAATCTATTAACTGACTCAAGGAATGCTTGCTGCATTGCAATTACTGAAGGGAGCCAGAACTCTGTAGTACAGTCTTCTCTTCCACTTGACTGATTTTCATCTGATCCACTGGTGCCTGTGTAATACCAAACCATGCTGTAATATGCAACTGAGCACCCCACCCTGAAGGACGTCACAAAGTTATTTTTGATAAGGGAGGAGGACGAGGCACTGCAGAAAGCAGACCAATGGTCAAACTCGAAACATATAACCCAGGTCTATAACCAAGTACTTGGTATAACTGTGTTTAAAAAAGTATTTGGTTTTTTTTTAAGTATTTGTTTAAAAAAGCTATGTCCTGTAAGGAAACTACAAACTGGAATTCTTCAGGGAAAATTATCACTGTCAGAATTTTAACAAGCAGGCTTTCTCCGGATGATGGCAGACGGAAGATGGCTCCACAAGAGTAGAGCTCATGATTGTGGCTTAGAACAAGGAGCTGATAAATAGATCAACAAGTAAGATGGCCCACATTGTGTTCCATACAGCTGCTCTAAAGCAGTGTTCACTGGAGGATGAGGGAACGAGGAGATGAGAGAATTTGCCATTCTGCTCTAGCTGCTGTCAAATCTTCAAAGGACATTAAGTTTGCATTTCTTTTGCCAGCCATTGTTGGAAATTGCCTATTAATTACTTTTGAAAAGTTTGACACCTTTAAAATGACAACGCTGGAAATGCATTCAATCCTGAATATAACAAAATTAAACTATATATTTGTAAGCTTTTCTGAAGGCTTGCCTTCCCGCTCTATCACAGAGGGTTTTAAGAAGAGATTGGGCATCCATTCGTCTGACATGGTCAGTGTTCTATATGCAAGTGGTTGAATCCTAGGCTAAGCTAGGAACCAAATCCAGAGGCTGCTAAAGGCGGCGAATTTTAACGAAATGCCATAGCTGAAAGCAAGCAGGCCAGCCTGTTAATAAAAGGCTGGCTGCAGCTGCAGCCAAATGTTCTCCTATCTGACTACTGTTGAATAAAACCTTTTTTGTTGTTTGGAACCCCGGTCTACCTCATGTGTTTTCAAACAAAACACTCGGCCGACGAGATGGGATCGCTCTTGAACGCGAAACCTGCCGCGCGTGGATAAGAAAGCCCAGGACGCCAGCAAAAATGTCTGGAAGCAAGCACCGCCCGCACCATTCAACCTAGCGATGAGGATGGGAAGTCATACACAGAACTTCGCTTCCAAATGTATCTGCAAGCAATGGAAGGATGACAATCTCGGAACAACGCAAGCGAGGCTGTATTCCCTTCACCCATTGCGGACCAACGGTGTTTAAAATTGGCAAAAGCCCTTGCGAATGGCCCCCGAGACGTCAAACAGCTAACGTGGGCCAGAACTACAAAGAATCCTCTAATGCACACTACGCCGGGTAAATGTCAAACTTAAATAAAGCGGCAGAATTCTACCCGCAGATGACCAGTGAGAGGGGGAGACCCGTCGCCGATTTCGTGGCTGCTCTACGGAAATAGGGGGGTAGTTGCGATTTCCTAAAATCGACGAACGCGATGGACGAGATCTGCCGTGGTATCTTTAAGGGCTCAGAGACATTACACAGCGCAAAGTAAGCTGTTTAAACAAGCCCAATATTCAACTGTGACCGAAGCATCGCGGAATGCCATGGCCGCCGGAGCCGAAAGAAATCGCGCGGTCCAAAAAGAAAGAAAATGAACAAAAATGGCGAAAAAACCCAACTAGAGAAAGGAAGCAGGCCGACCACACCACCATATTCGAAGAGTTTGAGAGACGAAACCGATCGAGCCGAGGAAGAGACGAGGTCCACTGTTGCTGCTCGCAATAAAAAAAGAGCGGCGGAAAGAAGAAAATTGGCGGAATGCTGCTGGCTGCGGAGGAAACCATGCCCGATTGCCGAATGCAGATTTTCTCGATGCTATCTGCAGGTACTGTAAAAAAAACGGCGGACATGCGAGAAAGTCTGCAGAAACAGAAAAGCTACAGCCCTACGACACGCAGAAATTCCCCAACACCGACGCCGAGCCTAAACGAGCCAGAGAGAGTGGCAACAAAGAGAAACAAAGCCAATACCACACCAAACTGTCACTAGAAAGCGCCCAGAGGAAAGCGCAAGAAAGGTTTAAAGTGACTGTTAACAATGAAGGAAGCCCTGTTAAGATGGATGGTGGAACTTCCGGGTGCTTTTCCTTTCGTGGTTTTCTTGGGATACCATAAAAAAGCTGATACCCGACATCAAATCCCAACAACTACAAATAACAACCTTTGACTCTAAAGGACTATCAGGGAACACCGAATCCTTTAAGTTGGCATGGGACAATCTTTTAGTCATCTTATAAGCCAACATTCAAAAGACTGCCGCTAGACTGTCACGCGGGAACAGACCGAGCCTCCTTGGGCACTCGGGAATGGTTCGCACCCTTGGGCACGGATGACGGGGTCGATCGAGTACCACCCAATTGGGAAGATGACCTCATCCGCGAATTCCCAAGACGTTTTCGATGGCTTCGCTAGGGCAGTATCGGGGAAACCCATGATCTCTTTTTAGGCTTAGAGCCCCAGATAGCCGCCAAGAAGATTAAACAAGCCAGACGAAGTTTTCCTGCACTAAAGGCAAAGCTAGAGGAACAACCTGGGACAAACTAATAGCCCGGGGGTGGTTTTACGAACCGTGTGGACCACGCCAATGGGAAACGCCTATTGTTACAACACCCATAAAACCTGATGGGTTCCATTAGAAATCTTGTGGTGACCTCCCTAGGCCAACCCTGAACCATGGCTTTTACAACTCAAGCGATACCCAGTGCCAAGTCCTAACATTCTATCCACCCCTGGGCAAAGGCAAATTTTTTGCTAACTTGGACTCGGCACAAGCCTATCAGCAACTTCAGTGGACCCAGACGACGGCAGAAGCGCAAACCATAGTCCGACACACAAGGGGCATTTCAAATGGCCACCGACTCAATATTGGAGTAAGCCGTGGCAACCTGGGCGTTTTTCCAAAGTTTGATGGAAACGCCTCCTTAAATGGCATACAAGGGGTCGTTCCCCTATTTCGCCGACGTCCTAACTCGGCCAGAGATGAAAGAACCTTCCATATTAAAAAAAGACTCACAGAGTACTAACCAAATTTAGGCGATCTGGCTTAAAGTAAAAGGAAGAATGTGTCCCCCGCTAATGAAAAAAAAGCGTGTGAAATTCTTGGCTACTCAATGACGGTGAAGGGCAATCCACCACAGATAAGAAAATCAAGGCAATAACGGAAGACACTGAACCGAGAAAAAAACCGAACTTGACAAGCCCTTTTTAGGACTTATTAATTTTTATCAATGTTTTCTGCCAAACAAGGGCCACTATACGCTGAACGTTAAACCGTCTTTTAGATAAAGCAAACTGTGGACATGGGGTAGCAAAAGAAAGGAAAGGCTTTCCAGAATTTAAGAAAGTTGCTAACATCCAAACGTTCTCATACCAATTTAGCAACACACTGCCTTAAGAGTGACCTGCCGACGCTTCAGACCCATTTGGAGTAGGTGGCTCGTCCTAAGCCACCATACTTCCGGAATGGCAGAGAGGAGCAACCGTCCATACTATTCTAGGACTCATCAAAAAGAACCTGGAAAAAAACGAAAATTACGGTGCCAAACCCTTGGGACCAGGGGAAAAAAAAAACCCCCCTCGCAATAGTCGCTGGAGTAAAACGCTTCCCCATGAATTATCTGTTCGGGGCGGTGCTTTTCAAATTTGGTAACGGACACTCACAACCCTGATGGAATTTTTGGCGGGACAAAGCCGACGCCTAACATACATGTCACCAAAATGTCTAGATGGTCAGAGTTCCTTGCAGCATATATCCATATACTCCTAACGCATCGACCAGGGAAAACAATTTTTCCATGCGGACGCTTTTGAGAGCAGCACCCTACCAACTCACGAGGAAGACCGCACCAAGCAATGAACATCGGCTGCAAAATAGAGACCTTGTCCGATCTAACCATCTCCCGCCTATGATGTCCGAAGACAGCCAACCCACTAAGGACTCATTGACTGCCCGTATTCTTGGCTGGGTAGGTAAAGGCCCCTGGGGCCCCCCCGAGACACACAAAAACTGAAACCTTTAAACCCGTTCAGTGCAAGACGAACCTGAACTATCCTATCTAAAGCGGGTGTGTTGTTGTGCGGGAGATCGGGTGGTCATTCCAGCCAAGTTGCAGGGGCCCAGATACTAAGGGGATGTTGCCCGAGGGTCAACCTGGAATGGTTAAATGAAAGCCTGGCGCAGGAGCTATGTGTGGTGCCAGGCATTGAATTAAGGACATGGAGTATTGGTGAAAACTCTTTTGCCTATAAAATGCCAGGGAATCAGACATCCCCTCCAAAAGCACCCATCAGGACTGGGAGACCCCTAGGGGACGCAGGTCTAGAATTTCATATAGACTTCGGCGGGTTCCAACAAGGGGCATTACCTTTCCCTGGTGTGTCCGTTTGATGCCTTACTCCAATTGGCTTGAAATAAAAATCATGCATCCAACGACAACAGAACACTAATAAAAAATTAGACGCACCTTTTTCGCCACCCATACGGTTCTACAGAACATTCTCGTCTCAGACAATGGACCACAACTAACAAGCTTGGCAATTTCGAGCAATACCTAGCCTCCCCAGTATTAGAGCCATGAGGCCCTAACGCCGCGCGGCCCATCCGGCTGCCCAAACGGCAGAGCCGAGAGAATGGTTGTATCTACAAAGGAAGGTTAGAAAGAATGGACATAGATTATGTTCCAACAAAAAGTAAAACCGTTTACTAACATTCCACAGACATAACGCCCAGTACAGTTACTAACAAGTCCCCAGCGGAATTACTTAATGGGACGAAAATTACGGTCACACCTTGACAGACTACACCCAAATTTTAACCCAGAAACCCCCCTGATTCCTCCACAAAGTTTAGGCAATTTCCAGTTAGGCGACTTGGTATACGCGAAAAACTTCACAAGTGAACCATTGTGGGTACCTGGACAAATTACTTACAGGCCCAAATCATACCGTTTAACGGTAGACGATGGCAGGGAGTGGAAGCGGCACATAGACCAGCTTCGATCCCGAATAATTGAACGGCCAACAAGACACACAACCAGTCGCCGACAATACAGATAAACCTCAAACCAGGGAGGGGGGGGAACGGCGAGAAGTTAATAAAGAACCGTTTAAAACTAAAACAAACAATTATTAAAACAAAAGAGCAAATAAAAAGACTCACTGTTTGAAGAGACTTGCGGGAAGAGCCCGTCGGAAGGGGCCAGCCAGGCCAGCTCAACCTGCCCAATGGAAACGGGTGTGAGCGGCAAAAACGCCGGCCTAAGCAACTCAGGTGGCGGCAAAATGGCCGACTCACCCTTCCAGACGGTTCCAGAGAGAAGATCGGAAGACACAGCAGCCCCATATATGTCGAAGTCTTCACGAGGAATTGAACCGCAAGTCCAATCGAGTTCGGAGAAGCCCCACCTACCTGCGTGACTACGTAACCACGTAGGACTAAACTAAGAGGGAGGGGTGTTCTATATGCAAGTGGTTGAATCCTAGGCTACTGTTCTGATTGGTCTAGATAAGTAAGAAGTGGATTGGTTCACTAGGAACCAATCCAGAGAGCTGCTGAAAGGCGAGCATTTTAAAGAAATGCCATAGGCTGAAAGCAAGCAGGCCAGCCTGTAATAAAGGCTTGGCTGCAGCTGCAGCCAAACTGTTCCTATGTATCGTAGCTGTTGGAAAGATAATGGCCAAACCAAAGATGTTTTGTTTGTGAGGAATTCTGACTACTGTTTGAATAAAACCTTTTGTTGTTGGAACCCGGTCTACCTCGTGTGTTTTCAAACAAAACAGTCAGAGTCTCCTGCTTAGCAGGGGGTTGGACTAGAAAACTTCCAAGGTCCCTTCCAACTCTGTAATTCTTTTGTAATTTAAAAAAAAAAAGCAAAAAGCAGACAAGGGTTTGATTGTGGAAAAAACAAGGCAAGGATTTGGATTAAGGACTCAGTACATGCTGGAATATTTGATTTGGAATATTATGACTTTAAAATTAATTTTAAAAAAATAAATGCATTTGTATGGGAAAAATTATTTTCAATATTGGAGATATATCAAGATAAGGAACTTATAATGGCAACTTATAATATTTGTTAATTAATGCCATTATTTTAGGGTCCAGCTTGGACTATTTGCTTGGACCTGAATTGGAAAAGATGTCACTTATTCGATTCACCTATAGTTGAAAGTTAAGTTGTGGGATAAAGAGCTTTATACCAATTAATTAAGAGGAAATGAAGAGATTGTAAGATTGTTTATATTTGTTGTAATATGAGTGAGAATTGCTTAGATTTTCTTTTCTCTTTCTAAACTTATTTTTCCTTGCTTTTTTAATCTTTTATACTTTTTTCCTACTTTTCTTTTTCACTTGCATTATCTTTTACTTCTGTACGTAAAACTTTTAATTAAAAACAAAGAGGAAACACCACCAGATAAACAGTCAGGGAAGAAACTCTACCTTGATCAAGGAACAATTAAGAAGGAACACACACACACACGCACACATGCACACCAAGACAGCAAGTGCAAGCTACTATATAGGAATAACCAACAAATTCCACTCTCCCCGGGATGAAATGTCTAAAGAAAAACAATCACACTCAGAGAACACAAAAAACTCAATAGTTCAATCTTGAGCTACATATTATTCAAGTCTCATGTAGTCAGGCCCAGGAATTTATTAGGAGGTGAAACTGATGGGCAGCTGCAGCAGTGATTGGTCCCTTACTCTGTATCATGAATAGTGATGGGTAAAACAGGCAAAATACCTGGAATGACAAGGACACAAAAGGTTTCCACACCCAAGTATGACCCTGGAAATCAATGAAGTAATCTATTTTTCTATATCTCGGTATTTCAGAAATGGAGCTTTTCTCCTTCCCTTGACTGCAAAAGCATGGGACAGCAGTAAAGGAAAACCAGCCAATGTGGAATTATTTGCAGGGAATGTAACCTCTGCATATACATGTTCATCCATGGTTTTTCCCAAAAAATTCTGGGATAGGCATGCTCATTAGATGTATATTTTGATTGTGATATGTAATGCAATCTAATGTCCTTTTGTTTTGCTAGGTATTATACGGGTTTTAATTATACATCATCCAGAATCAATTTGAATAGGGGCAATATTATACCTTGAAATTATAAACAGATATAAATAAATATACTAGGAACTGAATTTATATTCTTGGAAACATGATCCCACAAATAATATGTCCTTTCTCTTATTTTCTCTGTGCATCTGCTTATGAACCTATCTCCAAGTCAGAGAGAGAAAGAGAAATTATAATATCACAGCAGCTGATCTGCGATTCTCAGTGTTTTCTTTCAAGTTTCAATTTTTGTAACTTGAATAACTAATAGACAAAAGTAAAAAAGGCATTCTCTTGCCTTTCTTCTTCCTGCCAAATTTGCTCCTCAGAGGTTCATGTAGATTTACTCAATCAGTTCTGATGATTCACACACTTTAGAATAAGCAATTATGATAATGAATTTGGGGCAAATATTGTTTGTCTCTTTGTGTCAAGGAGACAAGGTATAACTACTTTCCTCAAGAGGAATCTTATTTAAAAGACAGCTTGTCAGGTTATGTCAGGGCCCATTACAGTAATGGGAGGTGTAAAATAACAACAGTCCTCACTTTGTCTTTTTTGACATTGATCACTATAATTGAATAGATTTGGGTCATAAAAGTATTCATTTTTATTTTTAACACTTTTTAAAAATATATATTGTTATTAATGTTTAAATATGGGGAAATCCTTGATATATATCACTTATCAATCAAATGTCAAATAGATTTCTAAACCTAAAGCGGGGAAGTAATATTATCAAATGTTACAAAATGTCATATAATCTATGCCACAGAAAAATATATTGAGTGATTTATTGACAAGTAGATAAAACTGACTTTTCAAAAATGGATAAGTTGCATATCCCTTGAATACAATATTAAATATCAAAATATTGTTATTTTCCCCTTTTTCAGAACGATTATTTTACCATCAATCCAAATCTTATACAACCATGACTCCTCAAAAAAGAGTAAGATTCCAAAGTTTTGGGGCATAATTTAACATGGCACTGATATTTACCAAAAGATACTTTTTTAAAAAAAATCTGAAATCACATATTATATGGGATTAAAAAGTAGAAAAAAGTATCTAGAATCCTTATGAGACCATTTTTATTTTAAGAGCTGTGGTGGCACAATGATTAGAATGCAGTATTGCAGGCTAACTGCCTACAGCCTGGAGTTCAGCCCTGACTCAGCTCCAGGTTAACTCAGCCTTCCATCCTTCCAAGTTCAATAAAACGAGGACTCAAGATTGTTGGAGGCAATATGCTGATATTGTAAACAACTCAGAGACTGCTGTAACACTATCATCTCAAACAGGAAGTAGTTTCTCAATTTTTTTCCATATCCTCCCCTTCCCCCCTTGAATGCACAGAGTAGACTTTGTCAGCAAGTAATCTGTACATCTGTCTGTACAATAGTGTACATGTGGAAGGACAAAAGAAGACACAAGACTGCTTTTCACCCATAACTGTAGAAATGGTTCTTTCATATAACATGCTAAATTTCTGCACCTAACTCCTATTGCAAAGATTTCCATGGATATTAATATGCAAGGCTATCCTTCATTATCCTGAAAGCTTTCTATCTCTCAAGTCTATGGAAAAATGTTTTGGTTTGTAACCTGCCAATAAAGTTACATGTTTTCATAAATAGTAAAGAATAGATAGTAAAGAATAAGAATCACAGCATGTCTCAAATATTTATCGAGAAGGGGAGCAAAAATCATTCCTAGGACCTCGCATCTTAATCAGTTATTATTGAGTCAGTGTTTATATTCTTAACTTGAATACATTGTAATATAACTCTTGTATAATAATTAAATTTTAGATTGCAGCTCATGAGTGGATAATTTGGAACCGATTTTAGCTGATAGAAGAGATGCTGGATTAGCATCCCCTATTGAAAATAAATTATCATCTCAATTATCATTAACATTATCTCAGTTTCAGCTAACAAATAATCTCGGTAATGAATAAAAGCATGGGTTTATTTTTGTTTGTTCCCTTTTTTAAAAGTTCATATTTAAAAGAAGGTACCTAGGGGCTCAGCAAATAAAGCTACAGATGGCAATATGATTGAAGACTTATGTTCTTATTGGAAAACATGGAAAATCTTTTGTTTATGTATTTCAGATATGTGCAGGTGAATACAGTTGCGCATGAGCCTAGGACATTTATAAGATTGATATATCATCCCCAAATAATTATATTATCATATCATTTGGATATAATTGAATCATTCGTCCTGCTTTTCCCATGTTTGATGTAATAAATGAGAAAGGTGAAGTGACAAATATATATCAATTGATCCTATGCCATCAAGTTGTTATTGACTCTTAGTAACAACACGGGTAGATTTTCTCCTTAAGATAAATAAACATGCTTCTGCTTTTACTTAGTCCCTGTTATTTTCCAAATATGTAAAACAGCAGAAACACACTCATAGCAATCATAGCAGCTATGTCGTCTCTGTTTCCACAAAACTAACATTATTTCCATCGAATGGGACCTTTTATACAGAGGCAAGAATATTAGCAAGGACCTTCTGATGAATCATACGTTATTCTCTTATTTGCAGATATAGAATTGATTTTTTTTCAAAGCAGTGTGACACCCAATTGGAAAAGCAATTATTTATTGATGATCCTTTGATCTTCCTTTCATTCTACAGTTTTCATCTTGCAAAATCTGAATCTGGGGTTTTCATTTCAATTTTTGTACCTTTACAAACCTCATACTGAAGGGTTTTTTTTTCAATATATGGAGTTGTATATAGAAATAAAGGTTTTATTTTAAAAATCCTTCTATTTTCCAAAGTAGTTCTATAGTGTCTTGAACCGGTATTGTTTGGTTCTGTTTGGCTCGTACGATTGAAAATACTATGCTTTAATCCTTAAATTTCTTTATGTAATCAGAATTTTAAAGTTAATTAATGCATTAATAAAAATTCCCAGGGGCATCCCTTCCTTTTAATTAGAGCCGTGGTGATGCGGTGGTTAGAATCCAGTATTGCAGCTAATTCATTGCTCACTGCCAGGAGTTCGATCCTCACCAGGCTCAAGGTTGACTCAGCTTTCCATCCTTCCGAGGTCAGTAAAATGAGGATTCAGATTGTTGGAGGCAATATGCTGACTTTGTAAAATACTTAGAAAGTGCTGTAAAGCATTATGAAGCAGTATATAAGTCTGAGTACTATTGCTAGTGCTATTAGTTATTTTAAAAACTGACAAAAATATACTAAAGTGTTCTTGGACTGCTATGGATTTCTCTCTCTCCCTCTCTCTCAATTGTAGAGTTATAACTTATGTTGTACCAAAAATATAAAAGAGAATATATCACCATAGTAAGAGGCAATGCATTTTATACATGACAATTTATCATAAACATACTCATTTGGAAATAATTTCCATAATTTATAATTTAACAAGATTTCTTCCTTTTACATATGCATATATTGTTCCATGTGATTGTGTAAATGGTGTGTTGAATTTTAGATTTTGTCATTTGATCTTGGACAGTAAATAAATAATTAAAAAAAACATATTCTCAAGTCCACTCTTTGAGGGGACAGGCCCAGCTAACCCACCAGCATCCTGTCCTCTATAAAGACATTCTGTCTTCAAATGAAATTGGGAGATGTTTCCCAGACCCTGTCTTTTACAGGTTTTAAACATAAAGCATACAGGGCAAAAGATATTGCATTCTTTTTTAAATTGTCCTTTTACACATCACTATACCAGTCTCACAAAAATGTCTAGTAAAATTCTATTTAGAAAAAAAAAATCAACCATACCCTATTTATGTTCTTTCTATCTATCTTTCTATCAATCTATGTATCTATATATCTATCTCTATTTCTCTATCTGTCTGTCTGTCTATCTCTCTATTTGTCTCCTGACCTACCTATTTTGATAAGTCTGGGAATAATATCTTAAAAATACAATTGTCACAGAAGCTGGAACCTAACTAATGCAAAATAATAGGAATTGTAGATCTGCTTTAGCAAAGATAATCTACTCATGCAAATATTAATTTCAGGAACTTCAAACAGAAGAGTTTAAACGCTCCAAGACTGACTTCCTATTAGATAGATGATTGATTGATTAATTGATTGATTGATTGATTTTATACAAACATACACATACATACAATTAAAATTAAGTTAAAATAAATTAATAATGGGAGTGAGCAATGTCCCTATTCTATTTCTTTTTTAGATCTGAAATAAAATATTAATCTTATTCATCTAAAAATGATTAAATTACTTTTCAGTGATATTAAGGTAGGAACTTTTCACTCCATACTTGTACAGCAATACGTATACAAAATCGCTCTGGAAAGCAGTATTTTAAAAGGCTGGTCACACTTATTTACCTGCAGATAGATTTTATGTCAGCCCAACCATCTCCCTGGACACAGAGTAAACATAGATCTAAAATGCATTTGCCAGATCAGCTATTTTTGCAGTTTTGAAACCAAGGCCCCTTTCTCAGGCAGAAGGAAAGTCCACCAGAAAACAACTCCTTTACAGGTTTGTTTGAAATAATCAAAGGTAGGAAATAAAAATGATTTTAATCTATTGATTAAATCACTGACTTAAATTTGACATTAAACTGTTATTAATGGTAGTGTTCAAAAATATTTTGGATTATATTCTCATCCTTAGCAGTGAATTTCTATCCACTGCCAGCTTTCTTTCTGCCTTTCTAGCTACATCAAAGGAACTTGAAAATATAATGTTTTATAGTGATCTTCCTTCTTCTGACAGACTATAGTTTCAGAGGTGGAAAATAGATATTGTTCTCAATTTTTCTAACTGTGTTTGCATTTTTCCATTTCTTGGGAGTGGGGATCAGCCCCTGCTTTATAATATTCTTATTCTATACTTTATTTAAAATTACAATATACATTAAAAACAAAAAACTGGTAAGTCCTTCCTCTTTTTTGTTATCTTTATAACAGAATAAGAGGGTTGGAAGGGACCTTGGAGATCTTCTAGTCCAACCTACTACTCAAGCAGAAGGTTCTAAAGCATTTCAGACAAAAAAAACCTATCCAATTTCTTCTTTAAAACCTGATGGAGTACCCACAGTGATGGAGCACCCACAACCCACAAAATAATTCTCCAATTGTTGCAATTTATTTATAGTGGGAGACATGGGCATTATTTCCATAACTGTGAGATATTTTAATGCTTCTGAGCATGGGTGGGATGCTACCGGTTCTGCTCGGCTCTATAGAACTGGTAGTTCTGAAGAGCAGTAGACACCGGTTCTGTGTTTGCTGTTGTTTGGTCCACTTGCCCACCCGGGCTTTTACCAGTCCTTTATTTCCTGCTTTTTCAACTTCAGCTGCACAGCTAAGGTTGAAAAAGCAGGAAAAAAGAGGCTTTTCAAATGCGGTACATCTTGCGCAGCGCTTTTCAGCTGTCTGGGCAGCACTGCTTAAGGATTTTTTACATGCATGCGCAGCATGAGTCTGGTGCACGTGCACATAAAGTGCGCATGTGCACAGAAAACGCAATCACAGAACCAGTAGTAACACCAGTTGAATCCCACCACTGCTTCTGAGCTGAAAAAGGAATAGAATAGCTAAACTTCCTGTTTGAGCTTCTTCAGCGAAAGACCGAAACCTCGTCTCTGTGAGGCTTCGATCTGTACTCGCCACTGGAGTGCCCCAAGCTGGCTGGCTTCGGGGCTAAGCCACCCCGTAGAGGTTGTGAAGAGAGGGGAGACTGCCTGCAGGGTTGAGAAGAACTGCATCTCTCCTCCCCAGCTGGCCATTACTCCCTTTCCCAAAGGCGGTTGCAGCGGTGGTCAGAAATGGCCACCACAAAGAGAGTTTGACTAGAAAGAAATGTGCAGGAGGAAGATAAGAGGAGAAAGTTTTGGTTTGACCGAGTCAAACAGCAAAAGCAACAAATAAGGTACCCTGGAAGAGAAACTGTTAAAAAACAATAACATTGTTCCCTAAGAAGATTTTTAAGCTGCGAAGGAGAGAGAAAAAGGGAAAAGATTTTGGGTTTTTTTCTGCCTTTTCCTATACTGACAGCTAGGAGACTTAAGTAAAGAATTCAAAAAAAATCCACTTTGACAATAATAGGTATGTAATGCCTGAAAATAAAAATGTCAAAGGGATAATAAAGATTTCTGGATAAATTAAAAGCTTTTGAAAACAGGAAAGGAGAGAGGAAGAATAAAAGGGCAGGATCTGGAAGGAGAGACTGCCTGGAATTAAAAAAGAACTTATACCAAAATCTCAACAAGACTTCAAAAGTACATTTGAACTGAAATATCAACACAAATCCGCAGAAAGAGAAAGTGGAAAAAGAAATAAGAAGATACAATTCGGACTATCTGGATTACATGATGATTCTGGATTCTTGGTTATTGTTTTGAATGACTAAAATTAGGTCGTTGTTTAAAACTGTTTAAAATGGCTCCACTTTTAGAAGAACTGAAAATGGAACTTAAAAAGTACAAAGAGATGACAAGAGGGAGAGGTTCTTTTTGGCTTCGTATTTCAGTTTCTAGAAGTGGAATTTGGAATTATGAGAAAACAACAAGATGCCTGCAGAACAAGAAGAGTTGCGACAAAGAAGAAGCTATCTTTAATGAGTAAGTAATCTTAGATGGGGGAAAAAAGGAAAAGTCGGGAAAAGAGAAATGGAAAGTTTAAGATTGGGAAAACATTCCCAAAAAAAATAGAGTGAAAAATTTAAGTAATAAATATCAGAAAGCAGCAGAAGAGGGAAATGCAGAAGAGAGAATTAGAAATAGAGAGAAAGGGGGTAAAAAGGGAGGTAAGATGAGAGGAAGAAAAGAAAGGAAAAAAAGTCATAAAGGACAGGAAACAAATATAGACAACAATCATTTAGAAGATAATGGGTGAAAATTTAATGGAAAAAGGGATTCTGCAAAGGTACATAAGATAGTATGATTATATTAGAAACAAGTATATTTTAGAAAAACATGAAACAATGTATGATTAAAATGTCTGATAAAATAGCTGTCGTAATTACGTTGAATGTTTGTCAATAAATAAATGTAATAAAAGGTAATTTAATGATTAGAAAACATATGTGAAGAGAAATAAGGGAAAAATTAATTATGGAGATTATATGTGTTTTAAGGAAGTATGATATTTATTGAAAAAGAAGTGTTGAAGATGTAAGAATTTTAATAAATTATTAATGATAGAACTGAACTGGAATGGAATGAGATTTATAATTATATATATTTACACATCTTTTTTTTAAAGTGTAAATAGTGTGCATTATAAGAATGTACCAAGCAGAATTCTATTGGAAGTTATGTATTATGATATTAGATTGAAGGTCATAACCTTAAGGTATAATATTGGTAGTTTAAATAAGAGTTGAATGGATGTAATTAAAAGATATAAGGGTGTCATACTCCAATTAGTAACTACAGGAGAAAACTTGTTTTAATGAGAAAAGATAATATGAAATTGAAACAGAACAGATATAATATATGAATTTGAATTGAGATGAGTAATGCAATAAATTGAGAAAATTAAAAGAGAGGAAAGACTATATAGAAAATGGAAAATAGTATAAGATATGGAATAGAATAGAAAAAGAGCATGAAATGAGTTTTCTGTCCTGGTCATGAAGAAAGTTTCAACCTGGAAACCAATGCTGATTTTCAAAAAAGATGTTTACTTGTAATTTTGTAATGTGTGAAACCCAAATAAAACTTTATTTTTTTTTAAAAAAGGAATGGAATAGCTTCCTTTTAAATCTTTTCTAGCCTTTAAAAAAACATCTTGGTGGATATAGAATCATAGAACGACAGAGTTGGAAGGACCTTGAAAGGTCTTTCTAGTCCAAACTTCCCTGTTTAAGACAAGAGACCCTGTACTATTCTGGACAAATGGTTGTCCAATCTCTTTCTTAAAAGCTTCTGTGATGGAGTACCCACAAGTTCTGGAGGAGGCCTTCCACTGATAGTTTTTTCTCAGCTATAGGAAATTTCCTCCTTAGTCCTAAGATTGGATCTCTTTCTTTCTTCAGTTTTCCCATCTATTATTTCTTGTCCTGCCCTCAGAATAGGTCAACCCCTCTCTTCTTCTGGACAGCCCCCTTCATGTACGGAAGACTTCCTATCATAGCGCTTTCTACAGTATGTCTTTCATTACTTCTAATCTCTGAAAGGATTGCACAATTTATTCAAAAATTAAAAAACCAAAGGGACATTTTTGACATGCCCTCATAGAAAGAACAAGTTCCTTTCTTCTAAAGCATGTGACTATAAGGGCCTAAGACTTCAGATTTACAAACTGCTATGGAAATGTCAGCTACAAGGAACTTATATAGTACAACAAAGTATTTTAACAAGAATTACAATAGTCCAAAGCTTCCCTCTTTTAAACCTGTGAGAACAGCTAAACCCTGGCTACTTGATCATCAGTCTGATTTCCATGATAAATTAACAGAAGCAGAAGAGATTAATTAATTGCTAATAGCTCTAATTAAAACAAGAACATCCTTTCCTCTTTTGTTTTTATTTTTTTTAATCTGAATTAAGTAAATTAGGATCCTCTAATTGACAAATAGTGTAAAATCTGTTCTTTTGTTGATAAAGGAGGAATAATGTCATTTCATCCTGGTAAACCCAGTCATAAAAGAATGAAGATACATTAGTAGTAGGGAAATTATTGAAGTCCTGAAACTCTGGAACACCATTTGTTTAGCAGAAACATATTATTATGGTTGGTCATATAGACAGCCAAATGTCTGGACAGGATTTGGCATTTTTATCCAATTATTGAATACTTCACAAGGACCTGGGACAGGCAGATGCTCCAAGCAAATCTGCCTTTTGCAATTGACTCGTGATGACTGTCAATGCCAATGGTATTCAAATGGTGCTCTCATTGTTTTGGGATTATTATTCAGAATCAGCTGGAGGATTTCTCCCGTATCATTGCTAGGATTGCTTACTTTTGGGTCAACCAAGTGTAAGTTCTAAATGTCCCATGCAAAAGTTAGTTTATAAATGAGAAAATAAGGAAAAATGAGAATATGAATGTTGCATTATTAATCCTCCAGAAATATAAATTTGGCCAACCCATTGTGACTTCTTTTCCCTGATAATCTTTTGCACACAGGCATCAACTTCTCTGTCTAGCTAGTACCTTTTTCTCATTGAGCAATTCTCCTAGCACACACACACACCAATTGTTTCCTCTCCTCACATAACAAGATATAGAATAGAGTTGGGCAAACCTTTGAAAAAGCAATCCCACGCTAAAGTCAATTTGGGAATAGAAACAGAAATCCACTTTAATGCAGTGAATCAATCAGAATTCTGCAAACTGCTTTATTAAAATCCTGCATGACTGGAACCAGTTCAATCTCAGTAAAGAGAGAGAGGGAAACAAAACCACTAATGCCACTTTCTTCCTGCCAGCCTTCCCCCCTGTTGCCCAGCCATTGCTCTGTGTATCTCATTGCATCTCTCTGCCTCTGATGCTTCTGCTAACTGAATCACTACTAGAAATAATCCTAGCAGCATAACTATGGCACAAAAAAGAAGTGCCCAGGAAAATGAGAGGCCTTTCCCAGGAGAAATAAGCTTGACAATTAGCTCTATTAACCTATCTGGCATCCCATGAAAATCAAAAAAACAAAACTAGACCATTCCATAAGGGAAAATTAGAGGTCATTCTGTAGGAACATACTACACCTGGCACAAAACCTCAATATTTGGAAATTTTGATCTTATCAGACCCAAACACCCAACAACAACAACAAAAACTCTGCTAGGAACTGCCTAAATTCTCAGACACTATCTTAATAACTCTTAGGTCCTTGGTTAGGCTTCCACCACTCTTCAACTGTGATAAGATAGAGCTTACATCTTCTGATGACATCTTTAACACCATCAAACAATGACATTTGCCTATCGTTGTCCACACAACAAGTAGATAAAATGCCAAATGCAATCTAAGGCTGTGCAACCAATTATAATAGTTCTTATCAGTGAAAATGAGAAAAGATAAGTCAAATATTTTTGAAAGCCAAAACAGAATCTTTAAAAGCTTTAAAAGGAAGAATTCTCAGAAATCATGTCTGTAAAGGAGGTCTAAGGAATCGAGACAATAGGCAGCATCTATCCCTAGCTATGCTGGTAGCTTTAGGAAAGAAGAATTCAGACTTTCCCAACACTGGAAAACTCTTTAAAATAAGGGAAGTGTGTGAATTACGGACTTTGAGTAAAATATCATTTTGCAGGAGTTTCAGACAGAATATTGGAGTGATTTCTTCACAATAAGCGTTGACTAAGCAAAGGAATTGTCTCCCAATTACAGTCACCCAGATGGATTCGCAACTAGCTGACAAACTGTACTCAATGAGTAGTCCTTAATGGATCTAAGTCCACAAGGAGGGAAGTAAGCAGTGGGGTGCCACAAGGTTCCATGTTAGGCCCAGTATTCTTCAATATCTTCATTAACGACTTAGATGAGGGAATAGAAGAGGAACTAACCAAATTTGCAGATGATACTAAGATGGCAGGAATAGCTAACACCCAAGAAGATAGGCTCAAGATCCAGATGGATCTCGACAGACCTAGAACACTGGGCCGTATTTAAAGGCCTTCACGAATGGATGCAAAACGTTTGTAAAAAGGACACAGCAGACGAGAAAATGTTCCATCCCATTGTTATTCCGCTTCAAAGTGCCCGAATTACATTAAAGCATAGCGGACAAACAACAGGAAGGAACGGACGGGGGAGAAGGACGTAGAGGGGATGTAAAACGGATGCTCCACAGAAAAAGCCTGCAGATGGAAGTGGATGGGAGCAGATGGCACATCCGGCAGGGCTTCCGGGAGCACAGCGAAGTGGACGTGCAACAGAAAGAGCGGATGCAGAGCGGATGCAGAGTGGATGAAGCAGATGCAAGCGAAGCCTAGCTTGAGCAGAGTGTTCACTGCACATGCGGGGATGATGCAGTGCGTCAGCCCCGCAGATATAAAGGGAAGCAGCTCGCAAGCAGTCACCATTCAGAGGAAAGACCTGCTGCCAGACACAGCTCCAGCCAGCCCAGCCAACAACCATGGGAAGAAGAGGAAGCCTGTGCCATCTGCTGCCAGTCCTGGCAAGAGGGACAGGGCCACCATCCACCCCCTGGCACTGACCTCTGCTTCTGCTGGGCTTCTGCTGCTGGGGCTTACTCTTCCGGTGCTGGAGCTTTGCTGGCGCTGTTCCTGGTGCTAGGGGCTTCCTGCGGACTTACTCTGCTGGTGCTGCTCTGGTGCTGGTGCTTCTGCTGGTGCTTACTCTGATAGTGCTGCTCCTGGTGCTGGGACTTCTGCTGGTGCTTACTCTGCTGGCACTGCTCCTGTCTCCTGGCTGCTCTGCTGGTGCCCTCCTGGTCCTGCTGGTGCATGCTGTGCTTCCTGGTCCTGACTGGTCCTTGCTGGTGCTCCTGGTGCTGCTGGTGCTGCTGGTGCTGCTGTGCTGCTGGTGCTGTGGTGCTCTGGTGCTGCTGGTCCTGCTTTCGGTTTCTACTGTTGTTGTTTCCTGCTGGAGTGGGGGTGTGTGTGATGTGAGCACCCACATATCTCTGAACCCCTCTGTTGAGGCCATAGGCCCTGCAGAGGGAGTGAAGAGCATAACACAAGACGGGATAGGAGGCATATACTCCATCGAGAGGAACATGAGGAAGTAGGTGCTGAATGGCTGAGGAGAATGAGTATCTTTGGCGGAAGGGACACAGGCTCTATCGAGACACCAAAGGGAAGCAGGCTGCTTGAGAGAGAAGCGGAGAGCCTGGGCTACACTTCGGAGGTGCTCCTCGGCTGGTGGAAGCACATGCACACCTGGAACGGGAAGCTGCACCTCAAGAAAATCTGCCAGGCCACAGTCAAGCTGACAGACCGAGAGAACCTACGTGATGGCCAAAGTGCAGCTTCTTGGAGGTGGAGTCTGCCACGAGGAGCAGCCCGTCTGAACAACCCTCTCTCTCAGCGCAGCCCGCAGAGAGCCAGTCCTCTTCTGGCCAAGAGTCAGTCTCCTGTGTCCAGGCAGGTATCTGTGGAGCGTGCCACGACGGAGACCACCCCCCCCGACAGCTGCACTCCCCGTGCAGAGTGTGTGGAGGACCCCTGATGCAGTGGGAGCAAGGAGAGGGCACTTCCACCAGAGACCAACCCACATCCACCCCCAGCTCCACCTCCATAGAAAGCAGGCAGAGAGCCAGACCGGAGGCCAGAGCCACACTATCCTGCTGGAGATCAGGAAAACCATCAGAGAGCGTAGACTCCTCTGTCATCCCGTCCACACCGACATACCATCCTCAATCTCAGACCTTCCTCACCTATCGTCAACCAGACCTCATGAACATGTCTGATTCACAGTACCAGGGGATCAAGGACAGATCACCGGTCCTTCTTCACAACTCTCTGATCCAGCGAACCTGCTCCGACCCAGTCCAGGTCTGCTCCTCCACCCCAGGTGATGTCCATGCCCTTCCAAGGCTTTCCACAGGCCCCTCACCTACCAAAGCTAAGGCTACCAGGAGCTCCAGCAGCACAGCAGCCCTTCCCAGTTCCAGGCACAGGTACAATCGAATGCACCGATGGCACCGATGCCACTGATGCCACTGATGCCACCGATGCCACCGACCCACAGATGCCACCATGCCACAATACCAGCCATGCCATCCGATACCAGCCATGCCACAGAATGCCATCATGCCCAAGTCCACCACGCCACAGATGCCACTCATGCCACAGATGCCACCATTGCACAGATGCCACCCACGCCTCACCTCACTCACCTGCAGACCAGACATCCCCACTACACTCCTCCTTCCTCTTCCCACAGCCAGGCCAGACTCAGAACATCTGTCATCGTATTGGGGCTGACACCCCATGTCCTGGAGGAAGGGGCTCATCACATCACAGGACTGAGCCAGCTCTCTGAGAGCTTCTTGCACACACCATCTCCTGTTGTCCTCTCAGGCCAGGCACCCAATGGCGCTTCAGACCAGCACTCCAGCAGCAAAGCCACTCCCACAGCACCTGGACCCTTCACCCTGAGACTATCCACGCCTCAAGTGACTGAGAAGAGTGCCAGAGACTGGTGGTCTACCTGTTGACTTATTCTTCCTTGGGACACTTGGGTCATTTTTTCTTTACAGCTTGTTTTATAATAAAGATTATCTTTGCTTCACACACTTGCTTCATTTTAATATTAATTAAATAAAGTCTGGTGGAATGTAATCTTTAGAAAATGGTTTAAGCCTTTGCATGCTTTGTGATTGGGTAAGTGATAGGGCAGTGGGATGGGCAGGATATCTGTGGGATAGGTTAATATGCAGTGGGATGGGCAGGGATACCTTTTGGGATGGGTATATAGCTGTGGGATGGGCAGGGATTACCTGTTGTGATGGCAGGGATAACCTTTGTTGGATGGGTTAATAGCTGTAGAATGGGTTTAAGGTAGCAAGTGGATGGGTCAGGGATACTTGTGGATGGTGTAATAGCTATGGGATAGGATAAACCTCCGGTGCAGCATAGTGGGACTGTATGGTCCACCCCCCCAGGTGCCACACCATTGGCCCTTATTATATCAATACATGTAATCATTGATCTCACACATTTTAACACAATAACACATATAACTCTTTATTAATGCCCCTGTTCATTGTAGGGCCACTCAACATACATGGCACACATCTCATCAGTGTGATGAGACCAAGGCTGAAAGGAAGCATCCCTTAAGCATCTATCATCCTGTCTTGCACTCCACTGCTCCAGCTGGGAGTTGCAACAGGTTTCAGGAGTTGCGCTGCTTCTTCCCTTCACGTGAAGCTCTCGTTGGGGCCTTGCACATCCACAGTGTTCTATCAGGTGTCACCCTTGCCTCCATTCACCAGCTCCATGTCCCATTGCCCCTTGTTGGAGGTCCATGAGCCGTTTCGCACACGCTGGTAGCGGGTGCGCATGAGATATGTGCAGGAGGCAGCAAGCTTCCATGATCCTCCTCACAGTCTGTGGGCGATGCTGCATGGTGGTGAGAAGTACCTGGAACCGTTGGCAGGATGCCAAAGGGTTTCTCCACCACCCGTTCTTGCCCTGGACAGCCTGTAGTTGAAGATCCTCTCTTCACGGGTGAGGCATCTGGAAGTGTAGGGCTCATGAGGTGGTTCTGAGGGAGAAGGCGTCATCCCCACGATGAAAGTAGGGCACATCTTTGTTGTCGTTGGGCAGGGGGTCTGGATCTGGGAAGCCCATGATGAGATTGCGTTCCAGCCCTCCTGAGGTGACTGGGCATTGTATACTATGATATCACCCGATTGCCTGAAGCATCGATGTAGATGAACTTGTAGTCAGCATCGACCATGGCGAAGAGACGATGCTGAAGAAGCCCTTGTAGTTGAGAATAAGTGGACCCTGAGTTTGGCTGGAGCTTTGCAGGCCACGTGCTTGCCATCTATGGCTCCAACGGTGTGGGGTAAGTTCCACTTCTGATACCACTGCTCTGCAACTTTCTCCCAGCCTTCTTCAGTGGAGGGGCACTGGAGAGCTCTCCAGTATTCTTCAGTGATGGCACTGCACCACTCTCTGTAACCACAATGCTGATGGTGTTGTGTGGCACCCTCCAGCCGTACTGCTGCTCCTGTACGTGGTCCCTGAGGCCAGGTGGCACGAGAGTCAGTGCTACCTTGAGCCCAGGGTCCAGGCTGGGCCCGGGAGTTGGTGCTCTGCTTGGTCAACCTGGGTCCTCAGCCGCTCCACAACTTCGTTCAAACATGGCTGGCGGAATCCTCATGAAGTTCTGGAATACACGAGTGTCTTTCGTTCCTCAGCTCCACCATCAGCATGTTATACAGTCCGTACTCGGCTCTTCTGGCAATCCATCTTCGACCAGACACTTTCTGGATGCCTCCTTTCCTTCGTTGTAGAACAGTTGTAAGAGCCTGTAGATGCTTCGCACTGTTGTAGAACGATGGTGCGTACCAAAGGAGTGTGTGATGATCCGATGGTGGAGATGACTGGAGTCTGTTGGAAGGAGCAAGAGCAAGAGCAAGGCTGAAAGAGTCTGCACCGCAGGCTGCTGGACTGAAAGTGAGATCCAGGTGAGTTCCTCCCCCTTTTTATAGGAAATATAGGTTTTCCGCTAGATGTCCTTTTGCATCTCTCTAGACATCTGCAGACATTCTAAATATCTCGAGATAGGTCCCTCTGCAAAAGTTTTTTCCGTTTGAATGCTTTGTATGCGAGCCTGCATCTGCTTTCATCTTTCTACGTTCTATGCCTACTGGACGCTGCGCATCCATATCTGCGTCCGTTTCGCTCCTCCCTGTGTCCATTTCCGCTGGAGCGGATTTGAGTTGCACGATGCGCAGCTGGATGCCTAGCGGATATACGTCATGCGTAACGGATGACATGGATGTAGAACGGATGTTCCTGTATGCCGTAGCGGATGCAGAACGGACGCGTTGGATTCATTTTTCGCGCTTTAAAAAGTTTTGTGCAGCTCAAAACCTTTTGAGCGATGAAATGTCAATAGACGGATGCTGGACGGATAGAGAGGATGAAAACGGACGCAGTTGAGTCCAGAATGGAGAACGTCGCATTAACCAATGATGCAAGTGTTGTCTCTCCATTTTACATCCTGCTTTCATCCGTTGGTGCTGTGTGACAGGGGCTTAACAAAATGTAATATTCCAATTGTAGAAGTAAAAGTAAAGTCCTACACTTAGGCAAGAAAAACCAAAAGTACCCATATAGGCTGGGTGAAACCAGGCTCAATAGCAGTAACTGTGAGAGGGATTTTGGAATGTTGGTGGACAACCAGCTAAATATGAGCCAGCAGTGTGCAGCAGTCACCAAAAAAGCTAATGCAATCCTCAATACAATCAAGATCAAGTGAGGTACTAATACCACTCTATAAAGCCTTTGCCATATCTGTGTATCTGCCATTCTCTGATGGAGGGGGGGGTTGGATTTGATACATTTAATTATTTTATTTTAACTATTACCATCTGGCAGACGGTACAGAATAATAAAAACAAGGACAAACAGGCTGAAAAACAGTTTCTATCTCAGGGCAGTAGCTCTGTTGAATTCTACTGTATACAGTGTTGGTGTGGTGTCAGGGTTTTAAATTCAATGTATGGAGTGTGAAAGATGTTCGTTTGTGTTTATTTTCATGGTCAGGATGTGCACTGAAGATGATGTTGATGATGATGATGTATGAGGTGCAATGACAATAAAGAAAAATAAAATAAAATAAACTTTACCTCTCTATGTAAACTAAATATCCAATTTCTTACCCTGTCTTTTGTATAGCCTTTTACACAATTTATAACCATTGCCTGGTACCCCAGATGCCTGGAAAATTCTCACCTCTTGGAAAAATGCAAAGGGAGAAGAGGCCATGTGGATTTCAGCACCAGAAGGTAGCCTTGAGAAACTTTATCTGCTTTCTCAGAGAAGCTGGTATAATAACATCTTCACACCTGTGAATTGGTGGAATCTATATCAGACTATTGGGAGGGGTTTCTAACCCTAACCCTTTATCCTAGTTGCATGCCCTGAGGGACCTCAGCTCCTGCTTTTAATTTTGACTTTTACCCCTTTTCAATAAAAGATTCCTTTTGAAATATAAAGTTTTCAAGAGTCTATACTTATTTTTTGAAAGGGGAAGAGGCTGGTCCTTACAGCCTTAGTAAGACCACACCTAGAGTACTGCATCCAGTTTGGTCACTGCACTATAAAAAAGATGTTGAGACTCCAGAAAAAGTGCAGAGAAGAACAACCAGGATGATTAGGGGACTGGAGACTAATACATATGAAGAACAGTTGCAGGAACTGGGCATGGCTAGTCTAGACTAGTGAAGAGAAGGACCAGGGGAGACATGATAGCAGTCTTCCAATATTTGAGGGGCTACTACAGAGAGGAAGAGATTATTTTCTAACGTATTCTGTAGACCAGAAAAGAATAATGGATCGAAGCTGAACAAGGAGAGATTTAACCTGGAAAAGAGAAACTTTTTTTTTCAAATAAGCTTTTTATTTTTCAATATAAAAATATGCAAACATACATATTTTGTGGGCATTGCATTGACTGGGCCAAATCATTTTTAAGCAACAGTAACATTAATAATACAAATAAGTATGTATAATTCTAATCTTCCAACTTCCACAATTTCATCAAAGCTAATGTCTTTTCATAATCCATTTCTCATTTTTCCATTAGTTCATTTAAACATAAATTCATTTAATAAATACATTTATTTGCGCTTTCTATTTATAATCCCTAAATACCATTATTTAATATTTTTAAGAAGTATTCATATTTTCACCATAACTTCAAAATTCCAAATGTGTAAGGTTAATAATAATGTTAAATATTTACAATATTTAATCAATCCCAGAAGTGTATCTCAAAATCCCACACAATTTCTAGTCCTTCGTATTTTAAATTCATAATATACTTTAACCACTATAAATATTAATAATACAGTTTAATTACCTAATCCTGAATTCCCATCTACTGTCTTTACTTATTTGGATTATATTATTACATTATATTTTCTATACTATTTTTCCTGTACATATTTTCCCATTTTATTGGAATATTTTCAAAATGAGAAATTTTCTGACAGTGAGAACAATCAACCAATGGAACAGCTTGCCTTCGGAAGTTGTGGGAGTGCCATCACTTGAGACTTTCAAGGAGAGATTGGACTGCCATTTGTCAGAAATGGTGTAGGGTCTCCCACTTGGGGGGGTGGGGGGGTTGGACTACATGACCTGCAAGATCCCTTCCAACTTTGTTAATCTGTAATCAGTCATGATTACAGTCATAATCATGTAATCAGATGATTTTCAAACAGGAGCTGGATGAAAAATTCTAGAGATGATTCAAACTTATATTTCTTCTTTAAACAATCTTCTAATTCTAACTTCCCAATTCATACTTTCTTGATTCTATGTCCAGAATGACTTAAATACACATTAATCACAAATACACAAGTATATTTCAGTATATTTCATCTCCCAGGAAAAGCCTTTATTAAAGAGGGAACAGAAGATGGAACTTTTGTTCTCTTTCTTTGCCTCTTTCAAATTATTTCACATATTTATCCTTTTTATATTTTAATCTCAGAGAGGAAACATTATCAACTATTCTAAACATATATTTCTCCTATTCCGAAATTCTTACACACACACACACACACACACACACACACAACCACACACACACACACACACCCTCTCAGGAGGAAGAAAAATCACTTACTCTACGTGTTACCTCTTTGTTTTCTTCTGAATATATAGCAGTTATACCAAACGTTTATTTCTAAAATAGAAATTCACAATGTATCATTATCGCTCTATTTCCACAATAGTTGCATGAAATACAAAGGACAATTTTGTTCCAAAAATATGGCCAGGAGGTAATGAAATTTTCTTCTTAGTGGAATACATGTATGGAGTCATAGAATGAAATTTATATTTGTATGAAAGTCAAGTGATCCACACAAAACCTATGACTTTGTATATTTTGATAAGCCTCTAGAGTATAATTGCCTTAGAAAATAAATTAGGGAACAAGAATTGATTTGGTCCAGAAGATACAGATACAAACTGACCATCTGAGATTAGCCAATTTTCTGTGAATTATAAACCCATAACTGAACAAGCATCTATAGCACTGAACATAACTGAACAAGCATCTATAGCACAGGCCAAGCATGCATAATATATGTAATATTCATTTTCTTCTTACTGTAATTCCATTATATTTAATCCCTTCATTATCTTTATCTGCCTAACAAATCAAGTTGCCAAAATTAAAAAAGAATTATATGTTCCAGGTTTCTAGACATTTCTAACATAATCATAACTCATGATTATAGGCAAACATAAATAATGATAAACAGAAAGAATGTTGCATATAACAGAGATGAAGATCAAGCAATAAGGAAATTGCCATTGCGTCTCTAGTCACATTTCAACATTGCAAAAAGATCTAAAAGATAGATTGTGTTATAATAAGTTATTTTTATGTTGAAAACAGTTCTCCAGGGAACATACCGGTAGTACAAAATGAAATTAGGAAGGTGAGATTGGAATGGTGAATGAAATCAGCAGGACACTAGGGTAGCACAAAAATGCCATTCATTAATTTCATTAACTTTATTAATTCATTAATTTACATTTCAGTAACTGCTCTAATGCAGACACCTTATTAAAATATTTTTCTCTTCATACTATTATCTCCTCATAAGCCATCGTGGATAGAGGAAAGTGAGCGCACGTCTCTAAGGATCACTATGGCTTAAGCCAAATGAATGGGCTGTTGTCAGATTCTCCTCCAAGATTTTTTTTTTTTTTNCCAAGATTTTTTTTTTTTTTTTGCAAATCAGCAACAGAAGGAAAGACAGAAATTAATCCTGAATGCAATCTAAGATAGTTTACCAAAGTATAGTCAAAAGAAGAATATCTCTATACTGCCCTCTTACTTTTCTTTTCCTACCTTCCTTCCTTCCTTCCCTCTGATTATCATAAATCCTGATAATTTCAGTCATAATGCTGCTTTTTATTCTCTTGCCTCTTCTCTCTTCTATTGTACCATGCAGCTGATAATAGGGATGGGTGAGAAATTCATTGCATGAAGATTTTTATACATATGATTTTTTTTACTTTCTGATATGAAGGAGATTACAAAACAGAGTGCATGTTGAAATACATCAATTCCAGAATTTTGCAATATAATTTGCAGCCAACAGTATGGACAAAATATTATAGGAAAATGTCCATATATGGAAAAATGCATACAAAATTAGCATACAGAAGTGTTTGTGAATATTTATGTAGGCTTTTGCTGCTAGCATCAATAAAGGACATGTGAGTAACAAAATGAGAAGTTTTTCAAAAATGTGAAAGCAATTGAACATTTTATAGGAGCATTAATGTCTAATAAAATTGTGCTATAGAATTTAAGCAGCAGCAATGGTGGAGAGGGTCAAAAGGGCTGACCAAAATCATCAACCTGGTTGTCTACTCCACTAACTATAGCTTGCTCCTTCCTAGTTTGGTGCATGCACTTGTACTTTATTCATTGTTCATTCATTTTCTCGCATCTGGTGCCAGTGCAGAAAATAATATTAGTATTATTTTTCCTTAAAATATAACTTATAGACTAGCACAATGGAAAAGGCATTACTAAAAACAGCTCAAATTGCTTTTGATTCATTTATGGGTCCAAGTTTGTACAAAGGCTAACTATAATCAATCACTGTGTCCATCAAAAGACATGGAACTTCTCAAAAATATGGGTAATTGGATGCATATGGTTATTTCCTTTTAAGTGAAATAGGAAAGACAGTGAAACAAAACATGGAAGTTAAAGGGAAAATTACCTGAGATATGTCTGCATGGTAAGTTATCTTAACTTCTGGTAACTATTCTTCCATAGTTGCTTAAGCTTAGCTAAAGCTCCAGCTGACTTTCTGAGTAAAATGAAAACTACTCAATTAAAAATGTACAGATTGTCATAGGAACAGAACAAAGATTAGATGAAAAGCCTTTTTTCATAACAGTAATTCAAACCTTCTGCCAAGTTCCTTCCTGACAGTGGAATGCATTATTTGATAGAATGTGAGTTTCTGGCGCCCTCATATGGCTGCCAAAATTTATTGGGATCTCTAGGTTAAGAAAAATGCCCTAAATATACAGGCAATAATTCAATAAAGACCCTCTTTTGGCCTCATAAAATAACAAGAAAGGAAAAGGGAAGGGAAGATGGACCACAATAGCAGAGCAGAACACTGACTGACAGTCTTAATCTTTGGTTTACCATTCCCCATTGTATTGTATTTTGTGCATTCATGCTCAAGAAGAAAAATACTATTTTCTATCTAAATACACTTTCAATGTTAGCTGTTCCAAAAGAGAAGGTTTGGCAAGATGATTAAGATATCAGACTAGGGGCTCATCTAGACAGCTTCTCTGGCCTAGATTAGAGTGGTCACAGGATGGGCAGGATGATAAAAACAGGCCATCATGTCACACACATATGATGGGGAAAGGGGGGGGCAGCATGATCCTGCTTTCATGATTTTGATAAAAACCACAAGATGCTGCAGAACTCATGTCCATGTCAATATAGTGATGTTTCCCATCACAAAAAATAGAGAATTTTCCATATCACATGTAGGAGGAACTTGAAGGTTGTCAGTTATCTGCAGGCCCATTGTAGGATTACTTCTTCTGATATGACACCTATTTCCATGGGTCTGTTCTGGCTGCTAGAAAGACCAGAACTCTCCTGTAACCATAGATGTTTTCCTGGGGTCAGAAGAATATCAAACTCATGAAATACTTTCTATAAACCTGCTTCTCCTATTGGTCACTGCTGCAAAGCTCCATTTCCTGGGCAAAGCTGCAGCTACTGTCAGCATAGCAAGGAGCAAAGAAAGGGGAAGCAGTTGTTTGCCTTCTCTGACACTTGTCTCTCCTCCCTGGTCCCTATCCTCCACCCTGGCCACAATGGATCCTTCACATTCCCTGTTCCTTTCTCATTTGCCACGTCTTATCTCTGTTCACCAATGGCTCATGAACTAACATTTACTAGGCTAATCCAATTTTCTAGATTACCATACTACACTGAATTATTAATTAATTAATTAACTTTCTGGTCTGGGTTTGTCAACACAGTAAGCTAAAATGCAAACGACTATTTGAATGTTATGCGAAGTCAATTTATGCAGTTTACAAGCCTTCATCAAACCTTTTATCTTACATCTTTAGCCCATCTGGTTTTGATATATGATTGAAAAATTAAGACCTTAATGGTTGGGAATGAAGGTACATGAAAGAGGTCGCATATTCTTACCTGAATTTTCAATCTTCTCCAGACTCAAGTGAGGCAAGGAATGACTAGAATTTCGACACTGTTAATGGACTAGATAAGAACATGGCTCCAGCACTTTTAGCACTATACTATATATCAATGGGTGGATATTATATTTTGGAAAAGTTTTTTTCCAAAACTTTTTTTTTAAATCTGTTTTTTTAAATCAATTTTTGTTGTTTCTTAGTCATCTTATATAATATACTGTCAAGGAAGGAAGGAAGGAAGGAAGGACGGAAGGACGGACGGAAGGAAAGAAAGAAAGAAAGAAAGAAAGAAAGAAAGAAAGAAAGAAAGAAAGAAAGAAAGAAAGAAAGAAAGAAAGTGACCCAGTTTGGTGCAGTGGTCAAAGGCAAAAAGCTAGGAACAGCTGGGTGACTCTTAGTCCTTTGTAGGACTAAGCCACTTCTGAAAATGCTTCCAAGAAAACTGCATGGATTTGTCTAAGCAGTCAGCAGAAATAAAGGGAGACTTGAAGGCACCACATAAAATGATAGATTGAACGATTACTATATCTAAGACTTGAAATTCTGGAGACCACAAATACAATACACTTTGTAAATCTCTCTCAATTAATGAATTTATCTTTCTTGGCAGTGCCAAAACTGCCCTCTCATTTGTCCTGCCTTTTGGATTCAATCTGACACAACCACTAAAGAAGGAGTCAAGGGAAGTGAAGGACAAGATGCTATGGGTCAACAGTGGACCCTAACTGGGACATACACTTTGATAAATGCCTGGCCATACTGATATCCATTCATACTCATTTTAAAGAAGATAAAGACATTTATGTTTCCATTATTGGATACATAAATATGGAAGAGAATCAGGATGGAAACTAAATCAAGAATGAAATCTGAATCCCAAATAGTGTGTAGAGAAGGCATGGAGTAATCTAAATAAGAGGATTGCTATAAGATGAGAGCCTGAAGCAGCAATTCAATCAGCCCACTCAGCAATTACCATGTGTTTATTCATTTATTCATTCCCATGACCATTTTTTTTAAAAGTTAACCATTTTTAAAAGGGGGGGATATGCTGAAATGTTTGCTGACCAGCACTTTCACAGAAGCAATTATCTGACATTAGAATAACATAACATACTCAGCTGTCTTTAAAAGGAAGTTTAATAGACTTACCTATCAAGAGCTTTTAAGTTCTTCTCCATGTTCATGATATTACGCATTTTAAAGATGAACCATTCATCAATGTCTGTAAGTCTATGGATATCATCTACAGAGAAGTTTTCATTCAAGGCCTATCAGAAAGGAATGTTGATTAGTCAGGGCTTCATGAATTAACTGACTTATTCCTAAACACTGCATTGAATAAAAATATTTAGTAGTTATTTCTATCTCAAATCTATTCTGAAATTTAGCTCTTTTTAAATCTAACTTTCAGCAATAGTTTATAAATATTGATTACTTTTTAATTATAGTCCATATCATCTATTAATTTAATTTAACTGGTTTAATTCTGACTTTATTTCACTTTTTCTATTAAACAAATATTCATGCTTAATATTCCCTCCAATTTCCTGTAAAATATCATATTCTTTATCCTAATTCCAGATGTTATAAATTGTGTTCAAAAGTTTTATTTGGGTTCAAAAACTCATTTCAAAAACTCATTTCAAAGTTTTATACAAATTGCCCTACATATTGTAATTGCAGTCCAGCATAGTTTTCTTATTGTATTGTATTATTATTTTTAAGCTCTAGTTGGAATCATGTAAGGAATAAAGATTAGTTAAATAGATTCAAAGACTTCATATTGCTTTCGGAACAAAATGTTGAATTGTTTTCCTGTGGCTTAGTTTGAAAATTTGCAAGTTCCATGAAGCCTTAAGAATCAGCTTTATAAAAACCAATCCAACCTATGATTATTGTCATGGATCTGGCTGAAAAGTAGAGAAACAATGTTAACCTTCAGCAATTTGCTTACATGATCAACGGAAAACTCCCCATTTCAATTGAATGGACATGAAAATTCATTTCAAACCAGCTCAAATCTCATTAGAATTAGCTTTCTTCCACAAAACTGATCTTCAAATACACAATGTCTATAGCTTTCAAACTGAGTTCTTGGGAACCTGGTGGTTCCTTATAAAAAGATTGATTGCAAAAGACCAACTTTGTTGGACAGTTTGTTCACTATTTAAAGAATCCTATATAAAGTGCAACTTCTGAAGACTAAAAGAAATGTTTTAGCAACACTGGGGGTCAACATATCTGATTATGGCCCAGCTGCACCCATATGGCATGATTCGGTGATGATGATTCAATATGTTGGCATATTTGTCAAGGTGGGAAATATTCCTTGAGAGAAACAAATGTGATGATCATGATATTATATTTTCAAGGACACCCTACTGAAACATTACTATCTGAAACATTACTATCTGATAGGCACTACAGCAACGCCATTCTTCCCAATCAGCCAAGTATGTAAACAACCTATTGACATCATTCTCTTCTTTCTCATGAAATCTTGTATGACCAGTGAAGCAATTGGTTCCTTTCAACTGAGAAAATACATGCATCTGTACAAAGCATCTTTTGGCCGAATGAATAAAGGAATCAAGGGGAGAGAATAATACCTAAATTATATAAATACCTACCTAAATTATATAAAGTTGCTTACTTATAAGTTTTTGAATTAGATTTTAAGATACCAACAAATCTGTAAACAATATTTTCCAGGAAAATAGGACCTTGGACCAGCTGAGGCACAAAAAGATAGTCACCTATTAAAACCTATACAGATATATGACTTAATTATTCATACCTTATGCCAACTAAGGAATAAGTATTGGCTAATTTTCTTCATAGCAAACTAATTTTTTTTATGCAGGGATTTGAGCATCCATTCATATACATCTCTACATCAAGCTTGAAGTATACCCCAGAAGTATAATTAACATCTAAGTCCTGATGCAGTAATTTTGGCAGCTTAAGAAACAATCAGCATCATCCAATACATAGCATGTGGTAATGAATCATGTAATTTGAATGTGACTTTGCAATTATTTAGTCCTATCTCTATTTTACCTCTATTTAAAAATAGGAAAGTAACATCACAGTACAAAGTTTGTAACTACGTTTTTTTCAAAGCAGAGTGTCAAGATTCCTTTTCCATCTCAAAATGTTAGATTTCTCACAGTACCTTGGCCACTGCATACATTCGTGTACAGGAGGCTTCAGATAGTTCACTTCTGAGATCCACCTCAGTAGACCAGTCTTTATTCATTGGCAAGCATGATGTAAAGCCATCAATGGATGGGTGGCACATTCTTAAAGCCTTCTGGAAGCTCTCTTCAAAGGTCCGTCCAATAGCCATAACCTAGAATAAAGAAAGTATTAACATTGTCATGCATAGATTCTGTTTCAAATTTCTCAAGAAAAAAATTCAAGTAGCCACCTTAAAAATAAATTAGGAGAAGCAGCATAAGGTAGAGTGACTTTGTAAGGACCAACCTCTCCACTCTTCAAAAAATAAGTATAGACACTTGAAATAGACTTTGTATTTCAAAAGGAATCTTTTATTGAAGAGAAGTAAAAGCAAGCCAAAATACAAAGTAGGATCTGAGGTCCCTCAGGGCATGCAGCTGGGATAAAGAGAATTGGAAACCACTCCCAACAGTCCGATGTGGATTCCACCAATCTGCAGGTGTGAAGATGTTATTATACCAGTGTCTCTGAGAAAGGAAAGTTTCCTAGGGCTATTTTCCAGTGCTGCAATCCACAGGTAAATGAGTTGTGCAAATGGGCAATTGATATACACTGCTCAAAAAAATAAAGATCTGAATGAAATGAAATATTCTTATTAAATACTTTGTTCATTACATAGTTGAATGTGCTGACAGCAAAATCACACACAAAATTATCAATGGAAATCAAATTTAGCAACCCATGGAGGTCTGGATTTGGAGTTACACTCAAAATTAAAGTGGAAAAAAACACTACAGGCTGATCCAACTTTGATGTAATGTCCTTAAAACAAGTCAAAATGAAGGCTCAGTAGTGTGTGTGTGGCCTCCACGTTCCTGTATGACTCTCTACAATGCCTGGGCATGTTCCTGATGAGGTGGCAGATGGTCTTCTAAGGGATCTCTCTCACATCTGGACTAAAGCATCCCCAACTCCTGGACAGTCTGTGGTGCAACGTGGTGTTGGTGGATGGAGTGAGACATGATATCCCAGATGTGCTCAATTGGATTTCAGGTCTGGGGAATGGGCAGGCCAGTCCATAGCATCAGCGCTTCGTCTTGCAGGAACTGCTGATACACTCCAGCCACATGTGGTCTAGCATTGTCTTGCATTAGAGGAACCCAGGCCAACCGCACCAGCATATGGTCTCACAAGGGGTCTGAGGATCTCATCTCGGTACCTCATGGCAGTCAGGCTGCCTCTGGCGAGCACATGGAGGGCTGTGCAGCCCTCTAAAGAAATGCCACCCCGTACCATTACTGACCCACTGCCAAACCGGTCATGCTGGAGGATCTTGCAGGCAGCAGAATGTTCTCACGGCGTTTCCAGACCTGTCACATCTGTCACATGTGCTCAGTGTGAACCTGCTTTTCATCGTGAAGAGCACAGGGCACCAGTGGTGAATTTGCCAATCTTGATGTTCTCTGGCAAATGCCAAATGTCCTGCACGGTGTGGGCTGTAAAACACACCCCCCCAGTGGACGTCGGCCCTCATACCATCCTCATGGAGTCTGTTCTGACCATTTGAGCAGCCAATGCACATTTGTGGCCCGCTGGAGCGTCATGTTGCAGGGCTCTGGGATGCTCCTCCTGTCTCTCCTTGCACAAAGGCAGAGGTAGTGGTCCTGATGCTGGGTTGTTGCCCTCCTATGGCCTCCTCCACATCTCCTGATGGACTGGCTGTCTCTGGTAGCACCTCCATGCTCTGGACACTATGCTGACAGACACAGCAAACCTTCTTGCCACAGCTCGCATTGATGTGCCATCCTAGGTGAGCTGCAACTACCTGAGCCACTTGTGTGGTTGTAAACTCCATCTCATGCTATCACTAGAGTAAAAAGCACTGCCCAGCATTCAAAGTGAGCAAACCATCAGCCAGAAAGCAAAGGAACTGAGAAGTGGTCTGTGTCACCACCTGAAGAGCCACTCCTTTTTGGGGATGTCTTGCTAACTGCCATGCTTTCCACCTGTTTCTCTATTCCAATTGCACAACAGCATGTGAAATTGATTTGTCAATCAGTGTTGCTACCTAAAGCCCATGTCACACTGCACCAACGGATGCAAAGAGGATGTAAAATGGAGAGAAACGCTTGCCATCCGTTGGAAAATGCAATGCATCCGTTGTGTACTCACTGCCATCCGTGATTCATACTCTCTATCCGTCAGCATCTGTCTACTGTGATTTCATCCGCTCAAAAAGTTTTGAGCTGCACAAAACTTTTTGAATGGATGAAGTATCCAACGTGTCCGTTATACATCCGCTACGCTTATGGGGAACATCCGTTATATCGTCCGTCGTTCATCCGTTATGCATCCACTATATCCGCTAGGCATCCGCTGCGCATCTGCGCAACTCAAATCCACTCCAACAGAAAATGGACACAGGGAGGAAGCAAAACAGATGCGGAACAGACACACAGCATTAGTAGCACGGATGTAGAAAGGATGAAAGGCGGATGCAGCTACGCACCTGCTGCATCCGCTACGCATCTATTCTGCATCCGCTACGCATCCACTATGCATCGCTTCATCCACTACACATCCTCTTTCCGCTACGCGTTGTTGCTATGCTTCCCCGGAAGCCCTGCTTCTATCTGCTTTCATCTGCTAGGCTTCCGTTGAGCATCCATTTTACATCCATGCTACGTCCTCCCCCCCCCCCCATCTGTTCTTTTCCGTTCTCTTTATGCACATTTTTGCCCCTTTTGAGAGTGGATAAGAACGGATGGAGCCACCCCAGATTTTTGGCTGTCTACTGTGTCCTTTTTACATACGTTTTGCATCCGTCAGGCGATGTGACCTAGCCTTTAAGTGGACAGTTTGATTTCACAGAAGTGTGATTGACTTGGAGTTACATTGTGTTGTTTAAGTGTTCCCTTTATTTTTTTGAGCAGTGTATATTTTAATCCCTGCCCTGTGCTCAAGAGCTTGGTTAAATTCAAAAGTTAACAGCAACCTTCTTCTGCACACACAATAGCCATATTAATAATATACAGTAATTCATCTCCCCACACAGCCATGTCACATAGCAGCTGATTTCACACAGTGGCTGGGTTCATACATCACACTATAATTTTTAAGCAAATGTTGTTGAATAAAGCATGGATTCATGATTAGGACTAGCTAAAATCCATAGTTTGGGAGTCAAATTACGGCTTAATGCAATGTGTGAATTATGTAAGAATGTACTGCCACCAACATTATCACTCCAAATAGAAACAATACTAGGATCATTAAAAATGCAATATATTGTCTCCTGTTCTTGTCTTCCATCCATCTAGTCACAAGAAAAGCCAAAGACACATAATGCTGGAAGAAGGCAACTGCACATTTTTTCAATGATAATATTTCATGAATAGACTGGGTTTTACTTAATATAGCATAGAACTGAATGACAACATTTCAAAGTATGAAAATGTTTTAGTTTTGAAATTTGCAAAAGAAAATTGCATCACTTTTTCAGAGTCAGGAAAAGATAGGAAGGTATTCTTAATTGTGTAGCTAATAGCCCACTGGTTATAAATGTGAAATTAATCCACAATGGAAGTTCAATTATTGCTTCTGCCTTCACCCTTCTCCATAGAAGAAAATCACTTTCTCTGAGGAGTTTATTTTAAAAGCTGCCAAAGGAGGTGGGGGGGACATATTTGGAAATAAATGTTTTCCCCAAGTTCTGCACCTGATATAAACATGTGTCAGAATTTTGTCCTCCACAATTGGCAACTTGACTATGAAGCAAGCTTGATGGACATTGTTTTTTACAATGAACTAGTATTTGATACTATTTAATACACTGTGAACTGATCTGAACTCAAAGCAAAAGAAAGATATCACTGGACCTGTACTGATTAGTGAAGATGCATCTCAATCAGTCATCTTGGCTCCTGCAAGCAACTGGTTCTGCCTCAATGCAGCAATGTCTGGAGATGAGACTTATCTGCCTGGATCACCTGCTTCTGTTTGGTAATATGGACTGTATTCAAGGTCACAGTAGCCCCTATTACAGATCAAAACAACCCAGTTTTGCTCTGATGATTGGAAACAAACATTGTTTCATTTTATATCAAAGGGCTTGTTTCAATGAGGTAAAGCCCCCTATCAAGATTGAAAAATACTTAAGGTTCTTGTTACTATTATTGCTTTTCAACTTGCCAATGAACTGGGGGGGAGGGAAAGGTGAGATGGAATGTGGAAGCTCCAATCTTCAACCGTGAGAGCCAAAGACACTTCAGCAGGTGTCTGCCAAGATGTGGACTGTTATCAAAACAAAAGGCTGATTCCTAATTGGACAATGTGACCTGTTCCAATGAGAGGAGAGGATGAAACTCATTTTTAACTATGCAGGGTTGCATGGGAAAATTTAGAATTGGTTTTGCTTTCTTCTGTGCCAGAACGACGTACTCAATAAAGACTTGCTTTTGGGATTTTAAAGCTCTCAAAAGAAGATGTCTGCTTTTATTGAGTCTGCTAGTCAGACAGTTGTCACACCCATTTAAACATCATAAACAAGTTTTGCATACCCTTTTTTGTAAGGCAAATGTTCAGATATTATATTATTAGGCTCAATAAAGCCTTCCATAATGACATTATGTAAAGTTTTCTTTTCTCTATGAAGGTAGGAGGAAAGAAGATTTTTAAAAATACTTAAAGCTCTAAAGAAAGCCTTGAATGTCAATATAGTAGAGCCAAAGAATATGTTTTAAAACCATTCAGAAAAAAATCTGACAACAAGCAAATAAGTTATTAATTTGTATATTTTGCAAAACTGTTGGATAATTAGTTAATTAACTGCATGGTTTACCTATTATGTCACATTCCATTCTTCTTAAAACCTACAGATGAATGTGCCAATATTACTCCAGAGTCCTAAATTAAAATTTTAAATGCCATACTCTTTCGACTATGTTTTATTAGAAGAAAAGAGAGAAGTGGGAGTTTTAAAAATGCTGACAAGTGAAAATATTGAATTTTGATATTCCATTTAGTCATTAATATTCAAAGTATTCCTTCTGCATAGGTCTTAAGAATCCAGAATAACAAGAATTGGAAGGGACACTAAAGATCCTCTAATCCAACCCACTGCTCAAAAAGGCGATCCTATACCATTCAAGATGTGGCAATTATATAAAAAAAGAAAATATTAAGAAAATCTCATACCATACGTGGGTTTACTAAAATCATCATACCTTGCCAACAAATAGAAAGTTGTCATCCCTAATATTTCCTAATATTGAAGGAAATTAACTAAAGATTTATGTGACCACCATAACTTGAGAAACAGCAACCAGGTTTGGTCCAAGTTTTTTGTTTGCACATTTGGCTGAAAATGGAAAGAATCTAATCCTAAGCAAGTGTCCATGACAATCTAAACACACAGAGTACTTTTATTTCATTTTTTCAAAATTATCCTTTCCATTTTTGACTTGTAAAATTCAGAAAAGAGATTCACTGAATATTCTCTGTAAGGATAGTACACTTCCCCAACAGTTTTTGGAAGTCTGAACAAATAAAATTTCTCTTGTCATAATTTTTGGCTATAGAAATATAGACTGAATGATAATGTTCTCATTGAAAAATAAAGGCAGCAATAGGCAATTTAAAAAACAGAAAAAGTCAATTCTTGTCTCAAGAATGAAGTATGAGTGTGATGTGCAGTTACACTTTCATTAAAAGTACAGAAACTGAGAGGCATTTCTAAGGAAAGCTGAAATTCCTAGCAGTTTGGAAATCATTCAAATAATACAAAATTCAAACATTTATTGAATGATCAATCATATTCTAAGTTATTTCATGAACGTATTTACTCATCTATGGAAGCAACAAGGAATTCTGTTGTCCTCATTGTTAAATATTAATGTATTTTATGGACTGTTATTAAATAAAAATTTTTACCTTTATATTTCCATGTCAACTTTCTTATCTCAGAATGATTCACCTCATTAATTTGTCATAAAATGAATGAATAGTCAAACATAACATTCATAGAATGAACTATTTAAAACAATTCATTCCAAAATTAACAGCAAAATAACTACAAAAGTAGATAGTATCATTTCTAGCTCTTATATTTATCGTTATATATATTTATCATTATATATTAGAATATTGTTATATATTTATAGTTATCTAAGCAAATAGATAACCTATGAGAACTAGTCAGCAAAGGGATCTACTTTGGGAGAAAGAAAAAGCCAATGGATGCAAGGAAGGATCATGCTCTGCATCATGTATGAAACAGTCAGTGATAATTTAGTCCTCAGACGAAACTGATTGATTTTTTATCAAGCAAGTTTTCCTCTCATAAGCTTCAGTAAACAGTGGCTTGAATCACTCCATTTTACCAGTGAATATGAGAACTTGGAATTTTAGAGATATTTGCACAGAGTTATGACCAGGGGTGGGATTCAAAATTTTTAACAACTGGTTCTGTGGGCGTGGCTTAGGTGGTGGGCATAGCTTAGGTGGTGGGTGTGGCTTGGTGGTCATGTGACTGGCTGGGCATGGCCAACTCAATATCACTCACATCGAGGAATGCATCTCCTCCCCTGGCCTCTCATGACTGTGGGGATGCTGCAACAGTTGTAAATGTGAAAAAAAGTCATAAATTACTTTTTTCAGTGCCATTGTAACTTTCAATGGTCACTCCACACAAGCAAAGTACCAACAAAGGAGGGGGAAAAAAGTCCAGAGAAGTTCCTGAAACAGGAAGTCTAGTCCTACCAAGAATGTAATAAAGGTTAATGGAGAAGCAGTTTCTGTAAGCAACACTTCCTGCCTTCCTTACAGGATTTGTAAGGATGTTTCCTTCCTGCCTTCCTTACAGGATTGTCAATAATTTATTCTAACAATCGGTTCTCCGAACTGCTTAGAATGTTAACAAACAGTTCTGGCGAATAGGTGTGAACTGGTAGAATCCCACTCCTGGTTATGACATCCTTTCACCATTTCTGGTGCAACTAATAAGAGTATTTCTTCCATACACAAAGCTTAAGTCACCTTTCCTCAAGTTGTCCTTGAGAGCACTATAAAATTATAATGGGCGGCATTCTAATATTTTTCTTTCCTACTTTTTACATCATGCACTTTGACTTTGAAAGCAATTCTCTA
Organism: Laticauda laticaudata; assembly: GCA_004320025.1. Lineage (NCBI taxonomy): Eukaryota > Metazoa > Chordata > Lepidosauria > Squamata > Elapidae > Laticauda > Laticauda laticaudata. The sequence continues at coordinate 6,568 of BHFT01022997.1, read as the reverse complement.
TTCCTAGGAACCAGTGGTGGGATTTAGCCAGTTCGCACCAATTCGGGAGAACCAGTTGTTAACTTTCTGAGCAGTTTGGTGAACTGGTTGTTGGAAGAAATCATTAGGATAGAGAACCATTTATTAAATTATTTGAATCCCACCACTGCTAGGAACCCTGATAATTTTGTGAGAGAAATCAGGTAAGAAGAATCCTTGTTATCTCACAAACTTTGATGTGGAAGATTCTGGAAAGAGAAAGGTATAATTATTTAAAGCATGGATATATCACATAGATTATCTTCACATAGAGAATCTGCAGAGATTTCAGATTATAACTCTTATAAATAACAGCCAGTATGAATAATGGTTCCTGCCAATTTGACTGGTGGTAATTATAGTCTAAAACATTTCTGAGGGTGGTATTCCCTCATACAGCTTCCAACTCCATAGCCATGGATCTAGAATGCCTCCAAAAAGGTCATCAGTTGGAATCTAGATAAAGGTGAAATAATTCAATATGTGGATAGTCATACAACTGTATTTAAATACAATTTTGTTTTTATTTTGGCCCCACCCACTTGTTGGAATACACACAGAGATACTATTTCCAAGTTAGGAGTTCATTAAGAGCAATTGCGAGCCCAAAATAGGTTATTTATTGCTGTAGAGGAAGTGTATTGTTATGAATGTAAAGTGCAGTGGTTAATGGGTAGAAGTACAAATCAAAGAAGAATTTTAATTCATCTTACCTCTGCCATGAATTACACAACTAGTAACCTTAGAGTAAGGCTATGTCTGAGAAACATTCTGAATTACTACATCTTCTTCCCCCTCCCCATTTCCAACATTATCTTCAAACTTGCCAAATGATCTCAATAATATTCTGAAAAGAATATTTCTTCAGAAAATGAGGAAAGCATTGGACTCACCTCACCCACACTCTTCATTGAGCTCCCAATCTTGTTGGATGCACCTGGAAAACGATCAAGATCCCAGCGTGGTATCTTGGTTACTATGTAATCCAAGCTTGGTTCAAAACAGGCAGTGGTCTTTTCAGTTACTACATTCTTAATTTCTGGTAGTGGGATCCCAAGGGCTATTTTGGCAGCTATAAATGCCAAAGGATACCTGGCATTAAGAATGAAAGGAAATATTTCTATAGGTAATCAAAATCATAGGTTGGAAAGTTTTCAGGTAATCCTCAACTTACCACCATAACTGAGCCCAACATTTCTGTAGATAAGTGAGACAGTTGTTAAGTGAGTTTTGCCCCATTTTATGACCTTTATTGCCACAGTTGCTAAGCAAATTACTGCAGTTGTAATATGATTGTAGTCTGAAATTGGCTTCCTCATTGACTTTGCTGGGACACTGAAACTGCCATAAATATGAATCAATTGTCAAGCATCTGAATTTTGATCACATGACCATGGGAATGCTGTAATGGTTGTGTCACTTTTCTCAATGCTGTTCTAACGTTGAATGGTTAGTAAGTGAATGGTCAAGGTCTACCTGTATTGGAGATCTTCTAATCCAACCTTGTGCCCAAATCAGGAATCTTCAGACCATCCAAACATTAGTAAACTAATTAGTAAGCATTAACTTAAGTGATAGAACACTTAAGAATTGTTTATTTAAATGACATTATATTTCAGTTTATTATTCACTTCTTGGAAATGCAGTTCATTTAATAAATATTAAACATTGGGCCCAGCTCATAACAGATTAGTGATGTTACTTATTTTGCCTATATTCTTTCAGTATGTTTGAAGTACAGAAACACTGTATAATGTATATTTCTTACAGTTATTGTCTAGGCTACTATACAGTATTCATTTGATCCTGAATACAACAAATAAAACCATGGTTGATTAATGCTTAGAAAAGCACATACATGGTAAAATTATTCTACGTACATTTACACACAAATCATGAATCAAAACAAAAATGGATGTTGGGGGGAAAGGACACAGAATACATCAAAAGCTCTTGCATATCCCATAATTGTAGAGTTGGAAAAGGTGACAAGGATCATCTAATTCAGTATTTCTCAGCCACTTTGTAGGATATGTGAACTTCAGCTCCCGGAATTCCCCAGCTAGAATTCCTCAACCAGGTGGAATTCTGGGAACTACATACATCTTATGAAGTTGCTGTGGTTGAGAAACACTGATCCAGTTCAACTCTACAGCAGCTGCACAAACCACTTAGGTTTGGTCCAATAGGCACATGGAGACCATGACAACTTTTTTTTTTCAAGACAGAACTTTGTTTTGTTCAATATTTTTCTTGAAAGCTTCAGAGTTTTTCTGGCTTNCATGACAACTTTTTTTTTTCAAGACAGAACTTTGTTTTGTTCAATATTTTTCTTGAAAGCTTCAGAGTTTTTCTGGCTTCCTCATGATTTCTGGAAGACTTGTATCTGGTAAGGTCTCCTTGAGCTGTGTTCAGTATTTCCACTCCGGAGAAAAAGAAGAAGAGAAGAAACCCCTAAGGTTACAGCATACTTTGTACACCTATAGAATTTTTCACTCCAGGCAAGAAAGGAAACCTTGAAGCCGACATGCATGACATATATTTCTGATAATCAAGCAGCTCTAGTAAGTGTCCAGCCTGAGGGTGAAGGCTGCACGCAGCCCTGGGAAGTCTCTCCAAACACTTAATTATTAATTTTTGCATAACAGAATTAGAAATATATTAAATATTTGAGGAAGGCATTCATGAATTTAACTAAAATTATTGTATGTTTGGCTACGTATTTAAACATTTCCAAAGGCTTTTTTTTTAATCCACATCACTGTTCACCCATTACTCTTTCCAGCCTTACCCTGTGGCCTTTGATGCCAAGGCAGAGCTTCTAGAAAGTCGAGCATTAACTTCAATGATACAGTATTCCAGAGAGGTGGGATTTAAGGCATACTGGATATTACACTCCCCTACAATGTTCAAGTGGCGGACAACGTTGATGGTTGATTTCCGTAACATCTGTAACTCTTCATTTGAAAGGGTCTGGCTGGGAGCCACCACAACAGAATCACCTAATTGAAGAAGAAAAAGAATTGAATAGCAGCGATCATGATTTAGCCTAACTGTGCAATGTTTTGTCTGTGTTAATTCTAGAGACATATTTTAAGCCATCAGATAGATTATTAATAGACATGCACAGAACTAAAATGCATGGGAATAAACGTGCTTAGTACTGGAAGCAAATTTAATCATTTCATACGATTTAAAATAAAATTTAAATTGAGCTTTTGGAAGTAGACAACACACAAATAACATATATGCATGCACGATACAAATATGCACTATAAGATAATATTAAGTAGAAAGATGCTAACATGCTGACCAACTCTTAACAATCTTTTGTTTCCACATATTTTCATGAACCTGCATGTGTAATAAATAACTGTGTTCTACAATATATATGTATCTTCCTGTTGCAATAATGCTCCAGGTGAATGAGTTATTCCTTACAATTGCAAATCTTTTCAAGATTAAGCTTTGATGCACACTAGACTGGTGCAAGTATTTGAAAGAGGTGATTCATGAAATCTGGGAGTGCATTAAAAAGACTTTTTTATAATAGTTAAAGCTGCTTTTTCATTTATATATCTCAAGCAAAACAAAATTTAAGCTTGTAAACAACTTGACTGTTTTAATGATTCAAACACTAACCAACCCTCTCCTATGCCTATCTGGCAATCTCTGAAGTCAAAATGTCCAAACCTTGGACATTCTAGTTAAAGGGGGCATTTGGTGTTAAGACTGGATTCAGGACATTGGATCAATACTATAATCCCACAGATGTCAGAACTAAGCCTTGGAACTTCAGTGACAAAGTTTTAAATAACAATACGACAATGATCTAAGCAGACCTACCTGTATGAACTCCCATTGCATCAACATTTTCCATATTGCAGACAGTGATACAATTATCAGCTGCATCTCTCACAACTTCATATTCAATTTCCTTCCATCCTACCACTGACTTCTCCACAAGAATTTGATTGGTCATTGCAAATGCCTTTATGATTATAGAGAAAAGAAAGTCACAACGTTTGTATAGTTCTGCAAAAAAAAATAACATTTCCTAGTGCTCTTGAAACATAGTTGCTGTCAAAGGGCCATTTCTATTAATAAAAACACCCTTGCAGGAACGGTTGGGCTACATAAAGAAATTCACAATACTTTCAGTGAAATTTTCCAAAAACCTGCTTATCATCATGTATAAAAGGCTCCCTTTTTATTTAGATCTCCTAAGTGTGATTGAATAAAGATTATATGGTTCTCTATTAGAACACTAATCTCTCCCAATTAAAATTTTGGCACATAACAATGATTCACGTGACCCATAATATGTGCTTGTGTAGTCTCAGACAAGCAATGAGTGGAAGCTAAAGGTGGAGGAGGGGATGTTACACCCAGGCCCTCTGAAGCCTAGGTGAATGTATGACTGCTGCAGAATACCAAGAATGCCACAAACAAGACTTTAGACTGGGTGGGTACTGCGGGGAGCATGAGAATGCTGTGGATAGGTGCTCCAAAGCACAGGCAGATGCCCTTTTTCAGCACTGTTGTAACTTTGAATGATTGCCAAATGAGTGGGCATGAACCAAGGAATACCTATAAATTAATGAACACAGTAAATTTCTTAGTCAAAATGCATTCCAGATCTAGAGTTTCATGATAATGTATCAGTCATTATTTAGATGGCTTTTACATGAACAAAAGCAGAGACAACAGGTCTGTCAATAGAGAGCAGCCTTGAAGCTTAAATTAATATTTTATATTCAATCGTATAGTTTATATTTAAAAATATGCAAGACATAAACATCAGGAAAAGAACATCAGTTTTTTCCCCCAGTTAATAGTATATATTTGGCCTGCTTATTGTATTCAAATCTAACCTTACCATCTGGTAGAATGATCATAGATGGCAGAGAACCCAAGCCTTAACAACACAATCTGGTTGTATGGTGTATGATGAAAGCATTACCCTTTTGCCAGCATTGAAAAAAAAAATCAACTGTCAGCTATTTACATATTGAATTAGAATAAGATGCCTAATAATCTATTTTGAGATGATTTCTGTTATCTAGTTACTCAGATGGTAAATATGCAATACTTTCCTTTCTGATTCTAAATTTCCAGAGGCCACAACTTAACAGTGCCATTTTGTATATAATGTAAGTGGGTATTATATTATTTTGCTTCCTTATAATACCTCTTATAGCATGATTCTATTAATCATGAATACACAACAGTGTTTCCTTACATCATCTAAGTAAAGATGTCTCTCTTGCCTTTGCAAGCAGGCTATGATCCTAAGATCTTTCAATGACAGAGACCTTTCCTATGTTAATTTTTGTTAATAAGGCAAAGATTTCCAAAGCTGAGAAAGCTCATCCATTCCAAAGGATGAGAATTTCAAAGAATGAAAGTGTTACCATAATCTATTGAGGTGGTCCCCTTGTTCATATTTTCAGATACCAGTGACATCCTCCACATAACCCATGAGTTCTGAGGATCCACCCATCTCTTTTCAGAGATAGCAAGTTTTATAAACTCCCTAGGCAGAAATAATTGCTTTATTCTGCAAAAGAATAAATCAACTCAATCTATCAATCTATCAACTCAAATATAATAAAAATATTAAGATGTTAAATCCTGCTAAATACTGATTGATTATTAATCCATTATCATTGGGGAGGTGCCGACGAAAGCGAAAGGAGCAGAAACAAAAGCATGGCTGTAGAGCTGGTCTGTTGGCTCAGCTCTGAAAGCAGCCCCATAGACTTGCACTGCCAAGTGTCTTTTTGAGCAACGCCAGATCCCTCATCCACAAAATTGATGAATTAGAGCTGCTGATGGCAGCAAGCAGGCTTCTCTGCAAAAGCTGTGATAATTGTCACAGAGACCTGGCTACACCCAGCAGTGCCCAATGCAGCAGTGGGGATGACAAGCCAAGTCATTTATCTGATAGAAATGGTGACTCTGGTAAGAGTAAGGGAGGAGGACTCTGTATCTATATACACAGTGACTGGTGAGTTAACAGCAGAGTAGTTTATACGTACTGCTCCCCAGATGTGGAACTGATGACTGTCACATGTAGGCCATTTTATCTGCCTAGAGAAATCACTGTGATTATAGCTGTTTATATTCCACCTGATGCCAATGTTAGTGCTGCACTTTCTACGCTATATGACATCATCTCCAGCCAGCAGCAAACTCATGCAGGGGCACTCTTGTCATGGCTGGGAACTTCAATCAAGCCTGTTTAAAGACAGTTCTCCCTAAGTTTGTGCAGTACATGCAACCTTCCACCAGAGGGAAGAATATTTTAAGCCATGTGTACTCTAATCGGAAACAGGCATATAAATTAATCCATCTCCCCCACCTGGGTACATCTGACCATGTTTCACTTCTGTTGTGCCCGAAGTATGTCCCTCTCAGGAAAAGAACTCAGCCAGTCATGAAAATGGTTAAAATCTGTCCAGAGGTGCTCTCAGTCAGCTGCAGGACTGTTTTGAAACCACTGAGTGGAGTGTATTTGAACATCAAGACCTGCATGAATACACTGATG
>BHFT01022995.1:0-34711 GCA_004320025.1 Laticauda laticaudata | reverse complement strand
CCTAGCCTTTATAAGATCATAGTAGCCTTTTTTGAAGTTATAATTGGGGATTCCGTCATTGTGATGATTTTTGTGTGAACATATGTTGAGACAAAAGTCAATCATGTTTTGGTCACTATTGGAAAAGGGTTCTTTAATTTGTATTCTGTAAATTGAATTAAAACTGTTGTCGAAGATGAGATCGAGGCAGTTGTTAAGTCTTGTGTTGTTGGTTACTAGTTGTTCTAGTCCCAGATTTGTTACTGCATTGTAGAAGGTTGCATGTGTGGGTTCACTTGTACATTCGTTAAGGGTCCAGTTAATATCATGTTTCTTATATAATAAGGCCAGGTCTTATTTTTTTTTGAGCCTCGAAAAAACGGCTAGGCTGTCTTTTCGGTGGTGACTTAATTCCCCCCCTTGCATCCTTGGGCAGACAGGTGGCAATGGCTTGGATATTGACCTTGGTGTTGGTGGGGCACTTCGTATCAGGAGACCTTCCACCACTGTTGCTTTCCCTTCTCCCGTGCTGCCGCGGCATTTGGAGCAACACTGTGGCATTTGGTGCAGTCATGTAGTATTTGGCGCAGCCACATGGGGCTGGCCAGGGCTCCTCCCTGCAACCGGAGCCCAGTGGAGACACTCAGCTTCAAGCACTCCTGTCGATGCCTTCCCAAGCATCATTCGAAGGCAAAGCCCATTCTTTTAAAGACAACACCCTACTACCAGTACGACAAAGCCTCCCCTGCCCGAGAGGGCAGCCCAACCCCACATGGGGAGGCGAATCTCCCGGGGCTGCAGCGCAGGATCAGCCCACCCTAGGAGAAGCGCCCAACGCAGCTGACAGGTGGGCCCTCCTGCCCGGCAGTGGAGCTCTGGCAAAAGCAGCGAGCGCCTCCCTGCCAGGCTTTCTGCTCATCCCACCAGGGCCACGGCAGAGCCATGCAGGCTTGGAAGAACTGGGAAAGCAACCCACGGGTGTATACCCACCTGCCAAGCAAAAGACCTGGGTTGCCCCGAGCTTGGCTTCCTTCCCAAGTCCCTCCAGCCTGACCCCGAAGAGGCCACTGGGAGAGGCCACCCGAGGCAGTGATAGCGCCCACCCATCCATGGACAGGGAGGCAAGGTGACGGCCCGCACGGCGTCCTCCTCCAAGCTGACCCCACCAGAGTGAGTGCCGATGCCCGTTGCCACTTTGCAGCAATTCGAGCTGGCTGGCGCATTTGGAGATGCGATGGGGACAGGGGCATGGGGCTAGTGAGAGGTGTGGAAAGGAAATGCGGGCTTAGAGCACTCTCTCCACCAAGATCTGCTGGCCAGGGAAGCAGTGCCTGAAGCAGAAGTGTCTCTGCCAGGCTCCAGTTTAGGGAGGACCCTGCTGAAGCTTGCGATGGCTGTGCCAAACGCTGAATGTGTGGCATTGTGCCCAAACACCGTGGCGTTATACCAAAGCCGATCGGCAAGTCACAGGGAAGAAGGAAAAGCAACGTGGCAGAGTTCATTCCGATGTACAATAAAGTGCTCCCACAATGCCGAGAGGTCAAACGCAGGCAGCACCATATCCGGGTGTGCAACAAAAATACTTCCTAATGCAAGGCCCCACCCCATTCCTCCCTTTCACAGTGTTTTAATATAGGCCTTAATGGGGGAGGGATACTTAATTCATTTCAATGCCTATAAAATATGCTGGGACTTATCCTATTGGGAGCGAGACCGTATGTTGGAGAAACAGGTATGAGGTAGATTGGAAGTCACCAAGAAAGTAAAAGCATGTGCAGAGATGACATGCATCTCATGTTAGATAGTGTATAGCTTTTGCATGTTCGATGTCTAATCAGAGGCTCTGAAAAACATAGTAAGGAATTGGGAAATTGAATTAAGGTCAGTTCACGAAGATGATGGTCTCAGGAAATTAGCAAGCTCTTTGCGGTACACTTGGATTATGTTTTAGATGTAGGACTTTTTATAGGAAGTAGTAACACCACACCATCTATGGATTTATAGATCTGGACTGATGAGCCATTGTTCACAGACAAATAGTGAACTATAAGGTGTCATATTACTAGGAGAAATTCAGTCATTTATTACAAAGCTTCATTGCATTGAAGTAGCTGAGCATTTAGGACGTTGGTCTCGAGTAGGCATATTAGGGGCTGATGGCTTAGTTTGAATGATGTTGATGATGATGTGGATGGAGGGTGGGTTGGATGCAGAGTTGTGGTATGTGTGTTTTATGCAATCAGCTCTGTTTCAATGTTAGCTCCTTGTCCATGTATCTAGATGGTTTTTGAGCTCTGCGCAGAAGTTCATAGGAGCGGATTCTTTGCCAGTATGGCATAAGTCTGGTCATTAAACGAAGTTTTTTGTGGTTGGAGGGTTTTGGTTGTATTGCAGTGCCAATTTATTGTGTGAACTACTACATTGCTGGACTCAATTTTTGCACACAATCCTACAAAATCTTGAGGTCCACAGAGACGTCATTCATGTACCCATAGGCTATCTCTGGGTTATTCAATGATTATCTTCAGGAAGAAATGTTTGTTGTATTTGAATTGCTTATGATATCACAAACTTTGGTGATGTCAATCTGATTCATTTGGTGTCTTCGAGACCAAAGAAGATGGCATTTGGAATGTTTCTGTTCATGTTCTATGGTGTCTCTGATAAGTAAGTTTGAATCCCTGGTTTAAACATTTGGAGGAAATAAATTGGAATAAAGTGATGAGGGTTTCCTTTCCACTTCTCTCTTTCAAGCAGGACCATGACACTTGAAACTGGAAGTACACATTTGTTTACTTTTGTCTTCTTTCAGCCTTACGTGTTTTCTGATCCACCTATCATACGAGTGACACAGGGATAATTTTTTCTGAAGTTACTACTTTTTCAGTCATGTGACACACACTGCACGAACTTTATAAAGTTAATGGTAAGGTAAATTAACAAATGTTAGTTAATTCTTCTTTTCTATTTAAAAATAAGAATTGGTTGCAACAAGTTCAAGTCCAGCTCCTGAAATTACCATGCTTACTAGATACAAAAATAATTTGTAGATTTTCCCCAGTCCATTCCTTCCCCTGTGACCAGTCCATTTCCAGCCAACTAGAGCTCATCAAGATCTTTTGAGAACTCTGAGATATTTGGGGGTAACCCACCTATTTTTTAGAGTGCCTGGCCATGGGATGTTGGTACAGGATCTGGATGCTCAGGTCCTTATAACCTGTCATTCCCACTCTTCCGATTTCCTATCACATACACATAAAGCTTTATTGCCTTTTCATCCTCCCCCCCCTTCTTCTTTTAATGGCATCAGACCAAACCGGGCGGAGCTGACAGTTACTCCATTCCAAATAGGCAGATTTATTACCACTCTGAAAATATGACTCCTCTCAATGCAGGATGTCACAGAGGACTGTTACCTTCCCACTGTAGTGGTACATATTTAACTACTTATGTTTGCATGCTTTCAAACTGCTAGGTTGGCAGGAGCTGAAGTGAGGACGAAAACTTACTCTGTCACTTGACACTTAGGTCTCGAATCTGGGCTGCTGGTTTTCCAGCTGACAAGCCTAGTACCGTAACCACTGGGCCGCCACACCACACAGACTCCTAACAATAAACACTAATTTTGTCTGGACTCAGTTTCAATTTATTATTTTTCATCCAGCCCATTACTGACTGTTCAGAGAAATTCTAGTCTACTTTTAACTGCAACAGAGGTTAATGTGCTCAATTTATGCAGAGTACTTGAGGCTAGGCTATTGTAATAAATTGTATGTGAAACTGCCTTTGAAAAGTGTTCAAGCTCTGGTGACTTTGACTTTTAAAGTCTCCGAACTATCAGGCAAGGTCATCTCAAAGATACTGTGTTTTAGCAAGTTCAAATGTTAACCATGTATTAATATTTGAAAATAATACTTCCTTCAAGATATAAAACTTCAGTTATTTCTACAAGAAAATATAGTAAATAAAACACATATAACATTTATTTGGAAAGCATTTTAGTTTTTTTGAAACACCTGAATTATACTGCATTTCTCTGCTTCCATGAGTACAATGGAGAAATAGAAAAACAAACAAACAAACAACAATGGGCAATAAAATACGTGTGCGTGCTCACATTCATTTTCCTAAAAATGTATGCACTCCAGATGTGTGAAATCTGATTCCAGAATTGTCTGCAGTACCATGCTGGTGGATAATTCTATGAATTAAAGTTCACAGTGCTAGAGGACATTCAGATTTTGGAAAGCCTGGGTGTGTGTATAGTTAATTGGTTATTTACTTAGTTATATGCTGACTTATTAATTTCTGTTCTTTGGCCTACTGTTTCAGAACCGTGAACATAGAATAGTAGAGTTAGGGAAAGGACCTTGAAGGGTTTTTAGTCCAACTCCCTGCTCAAGCAGGAGACCCAATACATTTCAGACAAATGATTGTCCAGTCTCTTTTTGAAAGTATCCAGTGATGGAAAGCACAACACTGGTAGTGGTAACTGGTAATGGTAGGAATCAACAATTCTGCAGGAAAACTCTATAGGCATCTAAAGGAGTATTTTTTTATTCCAATTTTACCAAATTAGAAGATTATGAGACACTTGTATTAGCTAGGTTTATGGGTTTAACTAATCACAATTGCTAAAAGTCATGCCAATGTATTATGAGATACCTTTTATATTTAGGATTAGAAGGTCAGTCTCTTGAGATATCCAATATTGTGGACATAAGAGGAGAATACAATCGTGAGATTGCAATGAGAATTTCATCTGATATAGAAAGCCATAACAAATTTTATACTGACCTCAATGGATATCAGGTAATTCTCATGAATTAATGGGTACTGTACACATATATTAAATTCATAAGTTTTTTTTACATGTTTTGTTGAAAGTATAAACTGCCTAAAATCCAATCTGAATTTTGGATCACAAAATTTTATATAAAATTAATACCTTCTTTTAAACACTTTTCTTTCTTAGTAAATATGAAGAAAAAAATATTTGCTTTGTTCTAGGGAAATAATATTTAGGAAAATTTGATTGATACCTTTAAATGAATATACATTCATACGTGTATGTGAGAGTCCAGCATGTCAACAAGAATTAAGTTAAAAAAAATCATTTTCTTACAAACTTAATTTTTTATAGGCGTATGGGCATTTGTTATATAAGAGTGTTTATTGTTCATACTTTCAAAAAATATATCATTAAAAATGCAGCTTCTTCAGCTAATGTAAACAGAATATTTGTCTGGTCTTTTTATGACTGAATTTTGCAGAAATATTTTTAGCAATCAGTTTAGTAACATCTAAGAAGTAGCGTATTATTATTATCAATTGACATGCATCATGTTAATTAAATTTGATTGAAATATCCACATAATATATACTTTTATAAATTATATAAAATAGTAGTCACAATTACGATTTTTGTGAAGCAAAAGCAGTTTTTCTACTTGTATTAATTAAATTCTCAACATTCACTGAAGGTACATTTTCTAATTTAGATTCAGCCAAGACAGACAATGAGTAAATTGCCTCTTCAAGCAAATTTTTATCCAATGACCACAATGGCTTATGTACAAGATAGCAAGATCCGCTTGACCATTCATTCTGCTCAGTCTCTTGGGGTTGCAAGTTTAAAAAGCGGTAAGAATTTGTAGTAATATTTCAATACGATTGTGTTGAAAATCCCAATTAATTTTAATAATGCTATCATACAGTATAATCTAAAAATCTTTTCTGTATCTCAAGTATTTGGGACTGCTATTTTGAGTTGGCAACTTATAAAATATTAATTTAGGAAACTTCTAAATCTGTTACTTTGTAAATATCCTGTATTATTGCTTCAGACATTTAAAACAGTTTCTGGGAAGTATATTGCAGTAAATGTTTAATAACTAACATGGAGAAATAAATTCAGTATTGTTGTTTTTTTAGGCCAGTTAGAGGTTATCATGGATCGTCGACTTATGCAAGATGATAATAGAGGTTTAGGGCAAGGTGTACAAGACAACAAAATAACAGCTAATCTGTTTCGACTTCTGCTGGAGAAAAGAAATGAAGTAAATATGGTATGAAGCACTTTCATCATCTTATCATCTGCCAGCTATTAAATATATTCACTTATGTATCATCAATATATTCCACAATATTTTTTATAATCTTATATTAAGTAGTCATCTTCAGTGTTCAAATTATCATTAATTTCATCAGGACAATTATATTGTCCTTCTAGGCCAAGAGTCCCCAACCCCTGCGCCACAGCCCACTATTGGCTCACAGCCTGTCCCAAACAGGGCCACACGAGCAATAGGCAAGATCATACGAAGTTCCACTCCACATGTGTCTGCTGCTCATGTGAGTGGAGCTTCATATGCAAGCACAAGTGCCCTTCGCTTCTGTGGAAACCCCCATTCATGTGAGTGGAAAGGGTATCTGTCTGCCACTTGCACTAATGGAGCTGTGGGTTCGTGCATGCACCTGCCACTCACATGCCCCCCCCATGCCAGGCAGGGTCACCAACTGGAAGAGTTGGGAGGGCACTGTTCTAGGCCTTTCTCCCAAAGCCCTAATTTTATAATGTGGTGGTACCTGCAAATGCAGCTGTTTTTTGACTGCTCTGTGCTTTTCTTGAAAGAAGGACATTGGTTTGATGAAAAACAACTATGTGTGCAAACACCTTAGCAGGTTCACTACAAATGCATTGTCTGATTCAAGGAAATGCTATCTCAAACTTCTGTTTTTGAAGCAAAACTAGGAAAGGATTTGGACCTTACATTTGATTTTGTTTCTTATCCCTGATTTAAGTTACAGTACATAAATATCTTTGCTGTCTTTCAGAAATACATATTTTAATTTATAATGGTATATCATTTCAGAAGCTTAAGAAGTACAACACTGGGGGAGGGATTTCTCCAAAAGGCCCAGTATCTCTTTACAATTCATAGAATGTGGGGAACAAATAGGAAAAACTGGAAGTCTTAATGAAATCAAGAGATTGCACTACAACTAGAGGTAGTCTTTGCTAAATCGCCATTCATTCAGTGATTGTTTGGAATTACAGCGATACTAACAAAATACTCATTTGCCCATCAAAGTTGCAACCTTTGGAATATCCCTCTGGTCATGTGATCAAAATCCAGGTGCTTGGGAACCCATTCACATCTAAAATTACAAGAACACTTCAGCTCTCACCACTTTTCTCTCCCCCCCCCCAATCTCTGCCCTTNCCACTTTTCTCCCCCCCCCCCCAATCTCTGCCCTTTCAGCCTCCCTGCTATTACCCCTGCTATTACCTCTGCTAATAACTCTGCTATTAGCTATTCATTGCCACCCTCTTGCTGATCTTTGTAGACTTCCTCCTCCTTGGCACAAGGGCTCTGTTGGTGCTGGGCTTGCTACTGCTGCCCCAGCTGCCAGACTTTAACATTCTAAGCCCGCCACATAGCCCAGTCTGCCTGTTGGGGCTCCTAGCAGCAAAGTGCTATCTCCTGGCTGCTGTGGTGTTGCAAGGGTTAGTTTTAAGGGGTTGGCACATCCCAGGATATGAAAAAAAGCTAAGCAAACAAAGTTGCAGATTGTGAACTGCCAGAACTTTCAGCACCTAAGCATTTCATCAGTGACATTTTGCCTTACGCATAGCTTAAGTTGGAAATTCCAATTCCAATTAAGTTGTTAAGTTGTTAAGAGAGGCCTATCTGTATAATGGAGTGGAAACAATTGAGATATTACAGAGGTGGTATAGATTACCAAATTAGATAGAAGATCTGAATGTTCTCTTGAACCAGAAGTGAGGCATAGTAATAATGGAAGACTCTTTAACGAGTTGGGGTAAACGTTTCAACAATTAATGCCCTATGTGCCATAGTAAAAGAAGAAAACAAAATAAAGTGCTTCATTCTTAAGATAGTGCTGACTTCAAATTGAAATCAGTATTTTTGCTGTCATTCATTCTTATATAGCATGACCAAGTCTGACAGAGGCAGAAAAGTTGATAAGGGAAAATGTAAGTAACATTTTGCCCTGAATCCAAGCATAAATGGATATTACTGTGACTTCTGGGAAATGGACGTTATTGTGACATCTGGGCACATGTAAAATTTGCACACATTTAGTTTTATCCATGGGCTCATGTATCAATATAAATAGATTTAAATATACTCACTTACCACATGGGCAAACAGTTAATTATTTTCTTCCTGCTTTTTAATAGAAAGAAGAACAGTCATCTGTCAGCTACCCTTCTATACTCAGTCATGTAACATCAGCTTTTATAAATCATCCTGTGATTCCAATGATTACTTCTGCAGGCAGCTTTATCTCTTCACTTTTGAATACTTTTTCTCCTTTAATTTCATCTATGCCTTGTGATATGCATATAGTTAATCTGAGGACAATACAGTCAAAGGTGAGTTCCTAATGCATACTCTTACAAAATCCCAGTATTCCTCTAAATGTAAAATGTTTGTGAAATATTATTGATACCAAGTATTCAGATGGTGTTCTCCAGAGTAGTGGAAAGCTTGGATGATATGCTTGCAGATGAGACCCACAGTTTCTGAAGGCCCGGTCCCACTGCACTTACGGATGCAAAGAGGATGTAAAATGTTAAAAAAAGCTTGCCATCCTTTGGAAAACACAATGCATCCATTGTGTACTCATTGCATACGTGTTTCATATGCTCTATCTGTCGAGCATCCGTCCACTGCGATTTCATCCACGCAAGAAGTTTTGAGCTGCACAAAACTTTGTGAACGGATTAACTTTCTGCCATGTACGATGTAAATCCACGACATACGAGCAACAAACGTTCTATGTCCGCTTATCATCCGTTAAACGTCCGCTGTAACCTCTCTGCATCCTCTGGGCATCCTCGCAAATCACATCTGCTGCAGCTGAAAATGGAAAGAGGGAGGAAACAAAAGGTACACGGAACATCTACACAGCATTACTAGCACGGAAATAGAAAGGATGCGCAGTGAACGGTTTGCATCCGATATACATCCGTGCAGCATCCCCTTTCTTTCCTTTAGGCATACATGATGCATCCGCTTCATCCGCTATGCGTCCGTTTTGAAATTATCCCCCGGAACCCCTTCGGAGGTGTCATCTGCTTCCATCCGCTTTCATCCGCAAGGCTTCCTATGAACATCCGTTTAACATCCCTGCTACATACTACCCACGTCCGTTCTTTTCCATTCTGTTTATGCAAATTTTCTCCACTTTTTGGAGTGGATGACAATGGATGAAGTCACCCCCGAAATTTTGCTCGTACGCTGTGTCCTTTATGCATACATTTTGCGTCTGTTGGCCAGTGGGACCGGGCCTTTACTATGTGTAAGAAGCATATTATAGTATAGCTGCCTTCTCTTAATGTACATTGATTTATAGGTGCATTTCTTTCTTTCTCCTATGACAAACAATGAATTTAATTTGCTGTGTAACTGGGCTGCTATTATGTGAACCTTCTGAAAGAGAGATTGATAAATGTCTTGTGTCTTGTAAAATCACAAACTATGATTTTTGTAATGGTAACAATAATATTATGCAGCTATCTGGCTAATAATATATGTCACTGAGGCACCTTAAAAATATTCTCGAATTGCTAAAATAGTGAGATAATGAATTAGTACTATTAACATACTAAGTTATATATAGTTATATATAGTTCAGTAACCAGGAAGGAGTGGTGCATATTTCCAACAGTATATGTCATGACATATACATTCTATTCATATTTCTTTAAATTAAGAGTAGAATATTGTGACATATGCGTATTCCTTTTGACAGCTTTGAATAGATTGGAAGGATTCGCTGAAGACATTCTTTAAAATAGTAATACTTAAAAGGAAAAATACTGTTCCTATGTGAGTAGCAGGGAGCAGTAGGATTTTACTTTATTGTAAGGATTGCTGTCAGGTCTGTTAAAGACATAGTTTTCCTTTAGAATGAGCATTAACTTAATTTGTACAATATATACAAACATACAACTTTTAGGGAACTGACTTTTTAATAATCATTTTGAGAGATAAATGAATATTTATAATATTTCTTAATAGTGTCATTGTGAATTAACAGTATGGAAGTTTGCTAAATCATTGATATATTTGGATCTATTTAAACTGGATTTACTCTTTTATTATTGGGTGAAGATATTGGTTAAATATGCCATATAATCAAGTTTTACTTAAAGGATATTTTATCCTTTCTTTTTTGAACTATTTGAAATATTAATTCAGAGTCTATTTTGTATATCTAATTATCTTGTTCATGCATTTTAGGATTTTACCTGCTATATTAACCACTGTTCTCTAACCTTTGTAAATGTTGCTCACCATATAATAAAGTTCAGGACTTCAAGTGTGTATGTATATTTCAGTCTAACATTGTACAGATTAGACAGAACAGAGTTAGGGTGTAGAATACCTTATAAGTTACCTAAACTTTATGTAAGATAAGTTGCCTAATAAATAAGTTGCCTAAACTTCCTGATTGTTTTCAAAATTTGATTTCAGACAGATTCGGGGCCATCTGAAGAAGCTGCCTTGATTCTTCACAGAAAAGGTTTTGATTGTAGATTTGCAAACACAGACTTAGGGCTCCTTTGTTCTACCACTCAGGGAAAGGTAAGATACAGTATTTTAATAAGGTCTGTATACTGGTTGAACTGGTTACCTGGTATCCAATTGGGTATGCTCAATGGAATCAACATTTAAGCAGTAAAGCTTCATGCTGTTATCACAAATCAGAGCTTGAATTTCTTTTGGGAGGCCAGATTTATAGTAGACTTTATAGTTTTTACATATTACATTATGTTAAGGTGCGTATTTTGGTATCCTTAATATAAGTTGTAGAAAGAAAAAATGTTCAGCTTGTGAGTTAATTCTGAACATATGTTGTCAATTAAGAATGGGTTCGTTTTTCAATCAGTAGTACCTAATATTACTGTAATCAGCTTTTTATTACTTTCTGCTGTTGATAAGTCATCACAATTTTAAAATTCTGTAGGAAAAATACAAATTTAGTATAGTGAATATGTTTAAGATTCCATCAATTCTCTAGATTTATACTTGTCAGAATGGCATTCAATTTTCCTTTACAATTTTAGTTGGCTCATCTGCTGTCCTTAAAAGCAACACACACACACACACACACACACACACACACCCCCCAATTACTGCTTTATGTAGTGTGGGATTATTTATTTATTAGATTTGTACAGCAGCCCATATTGCAAGAAATAACTGGGTGGCTTACAATAGTCAATAAAAATAAACAATGATATGTAAAAGTAGATATTTAAAAATCCGTGAATAGATAATTAAAATTAAAATATGTACTTGTCACTTTTGTTGTATCTTTTCCCTGTCGCTAATAAAGTGTGGCTAGTAGGTCCATATAACAATACTTTATTTGTGGTCACAGACCAAAACACAAGTACAACAAAAGAAGAACATGGGAAAATTAATCATGAACAATGGTCACCAAAAACTTGACTAAGGGGAATTACAGCGTTCTCCTTTGATGGTTACAGCTCTTAAAAGAAGTTGGAAACCAAAGAAGTGATATATGAGGAGCCATCCCCTAGACAATATAAGAACAAATTACTAACATTGGGTCTAGAAGGGTCTGTTTCAAGGAGAGACAGTAACTTAGATCTACCTGCATTATACATTATACAAGCTAGTAGGTCTTGTGTGAAGCATTGGTTCTCATCCACGCTTGGCAGCAGAACAGCATTTTGGATCTTGATTTGTTTCCTTTAGGCATTCTAGGCAAACTCTCTTTGCTTTTTGCAAAAGTAGGCATAAATGCACTAGCCCTGTTTCAGGTGACTTCAGTGGAGAGTTTCTTCTATCCAGAGAAGTTCTGCATGCAGTTTAGAAACTTTGGAAGAATAATCTTTAAAACAATGAAATAAAATTTGCATTGAATTGGATGTTGGCAGTAATTCATTTTTTGTCTTTTTCCATTTTCAGTTAAAGGTGCACAAACTCTTTAACAAATTCCATGTGGAAAGTCTAATATCTACGTCCCTATCTTTGATGCATTCATTTCCAGATGCCAGAAATATCAGTGAGATTAGTATGAATCCTATGGAAATTAACACATACAGAATTCAATTGAGATGAAATCTGATTTTTGGACTTGGATACTAAAGAACTTCTTCTTTACACTTCTGTCTCTTTTCAAAGATTAATGTGCAACAAAAAGCACATTTTAATTCCAGCTTCTAGATACTGTGACAATGCATTCATTTTAGAATCTATTTGATCTTAAATGCCACAAAAGCCATGATGCAAACAGTTTTTCTTATTCTCTAATAAAATGCCAACATCAGTATACATGAATACAAGAACTGAGGGAGAAACAAAGGATATTATCTCTCATCAACAAAATGAATCTCAGGTTAAATATTAGTTTATGACTTCTAAATTCATAATTTGTACCTGAAAGGGAGCTAACACTGAATTTAAATTGTTTTCTGATCCCTAGCTGACTCTTAAATGCATACATTGTTGAAATCACAGTTTGAGATTGAACCTGAAAATTCTCTGGTGAAGCTATTGTCCAAATACTTGTAAAGACTTCTATAAAATATTATTTCAGCTTTTCCACAAGGAGTCTGCATTTATCCCACTCTCTCTAACTCTGGAGTGAAATCAAGAACCTTTAAGAAATGTGGAAAATTTTAATATTAGCCAACCATCTTGAACTGTGGAACTTAATTCTGGAATTATACATCTTTTTTGAAAAATACACTAAATCTGTATTGTTACTTGACACATTGGGATACGTGCAATTACTCCAGAATACAGAATAATGAAGATGGAAGTCTGATTACAAGTTTTTTTTACTGAATACTTGGATACTAATGCTCTCTGAATTGTGTTTTCTATTTCAATTTAACCTTATCAAAATAAATGTGCCTTATTTTTTTTATAAGTGTTGTTACTTTTTATGTGTCCATAACAAGAAACAGGACAAAATGGGGTTTACAGTTTAAAAAAACCCTATCTTTTATTTGACAGTAATGGCCACATTCTGATCTATTGCAGCCTGTGTGACCTAATAGTGCTTTGAACACTATGAATGTAGAAAAATAAAACAAACACATGAATAAAAGATTTAAAATAATCATTTGCTGGCAAATAAACATTTGGAGGCTGGCAAATAAACATTTGGAGGCTGGCAGAAATTTGTCTTGTGCATTACAACATCATGTGCCTCTCTTTAAAATACTGTTGTACAAACTCAGTATTTAGCCAATTTAGTTTCTTTGCATCAAACATTTTATGTTCAGTTTTTGAAGTCATGTGGCTTTAAAATTTTCATCTCTCAATGAACTTTCTTTTAAGAATTTCAGTTATTTAAAGCTGCAATCCTATCAAACATTTACAATCTATTGGGTGGTGTCTTTTACTGTATGAACCTTAAGTCCCACTGAGTTTAATGGACTTCAATCAAGAAATGTACTGTATAAGTTTGCGCAATAAATTGTAGTTCAGTATGATTCCACTTTATTTCATTTTTTAGGTTCCTTTAAAACAACTGGAGAATTGCTTTCGGACTCATATATTATGTACTCTATTCAACTTATGTATCTATTATTAATTTAGCCATCATTCCAAACTTTTAATACATTTATGATATTCAGTGTTGAAAGTCTCCATTATAGTTGCTCTACTTCAGTTATAGAAGAGTGTCACCTCTGCTATTAAGAAGTCAGCATAAGGAACTGAAAATTATGCAATAAGTGTACACTTTTTAATACTTTTATTTAAATGGAATTTTAAGTGCAGAACCTTTCTGTCATTGTTACTTACCATTTTCATAGAGCTATACATTTTGTAGGTTGCCCCTCCCAAAATTATTCAGCATATTAATAACCATTTCATAATTTTTTATCTTTTTACTGTAGAACATTTTTATTTTATTTATAGGTCACCCAAAATTGTTTAGGAGTTGGATCGCCGATAAATTAAGTAAAATAAACACCAACAACATAATTATAGTATTACTAGTATAAACCTCTTCCTCAACCTAGTTCCTTCCAGATATTTAAAAGTTAGATTTTTCCAGTCCTTGATATATAAGGGTTGTAATTTAGCACATCTGGAAGGCATTGGACTAGGTAGGAATTGAACTCCTGTAGGATATATTTCCTGAATCTTTCTCTATGCCATACAGAAAACCAAATGAGAAAAGATTTACTCAATAGACTGAGAAATACCTAGTGTTCTTTTAATATGTTATGAATACAACTCTACAAATTTTCCTCCCCATAGATTATTTTATTATGCTAGAACACTGGCCACACCGGAATCTTGGCTGTCAAATCTTAATTTTAAAAGATTGCATTGAAAATTTGGTCACCTCTTTTGGAGAACCTGATTGCAAAGGGGATCTGCAGTCCTACCTTAAACCTACTTAATAATTATTGAATCTAATGTATCTTTCCAGTAGAGGATTGTGATCTATGTTTTATGAATAAAAGTCTTAAGCTGTACAATCATGCTTAAATTATTAATCATCTTTTGCTTTATTTCATATGGCATTTTGCAATAGTAGTTGATTGTATGTATTCTGAAGTTTGTCAAAAACAGTCCAAATTGTAGTATTTATTTCTCTAGGAAATTGATAACTTCTCAGTTTTAGTGGCATAATTTCTAATACCTATACAGATAGGATCAGGGTTTGCCTCCCAAGAGCAAAATTCTTTCATGGTAGGCATCTGATCCAAAAAGAAGGAATTTGCTAATAAATTGAGAGATCAATTTTTTTCATTACTCCTTGCAACCTCTTTAAATCCAGAAAGATTGGGAGTCTTTGGAGTAGTTTAGGTAGAGTGATTAATGGGGAAGGGAATTGAGAAAATTGTTTCATTTCATGTCTCTAAATGAAAGCATTATGAGCAAAAGTCTGTTCAAGGGATGCTACTGCTAGTAAATTCTGGATCCCATCTTGGGTATTTTAAGATCAGTTTCTATATACCACATACTAAGCAGTTAAAAGATTGTATCTTCAGTAAAGCTGAAACCAAATTCTTCTGTAGGAATGTGGATTTTGAACAATCCTTTATATTTTGATTTCTTTTGAAACCAACTGATTAAATTTGAATGATCATTTTCATATCTTTATTTCCACAGATTTTCTTTTTTTTTCTTCTTGCAGAGGGAGAGTAATGTGTTTGCCAATAAAAATTCTGTTATGATAACTATGTGTGATGCTGTCTTGATAGTCATTTTAGATAAACCAATATCTCAAAATAAGGCTGCAATTCTTCAGGACAAATGCTTTATTATAAACAAGACCCATCCATTGTATATAGGTTGGGTTTATACATATGTCAATTTTTCTGAAAGTTGTGACAGGGCAGCTTTCCCACAATATATGCTGCTTTGTGTTTTGAGGAAGGCGTCTATAGAACTGCCTCATGACAATTTTTGGAATATCAAAGAGTTTTGGGATTTCTCTGTTTATTTTCTATGGATAATATTTTCCCCTTGTAATCTGGAATACAGATTGTCCTCGACATAAAATAGTTCTTTTCGTGACCATTCAAAGTTATAACAGCACTAAAAAAAGTGACTTTTTTTCCCTCAACTGTTACAGCATCTTTATAGTCATGTGAAGAAAATTTGGCAACTAGTTCATATTTAAGATGATTACGGTGTCCCAAGGTCATGTGATTACCTTTTTCAACCTTCTTATGAGCAAAGTCAATGGGGAAGCCAGATTCACTTAATAATGATGTTATTAACTTCAATGACTCTAACAACTGTGGCAAGAAACATTTTTAAAAGGGTCAAAATTCACTTGAATGTTTCACTCAACAACAGAAATGGTGGGTTCAATTGTGGTTGTAACACAAGGACTTCCTGTATATGGGGTACTATAATTTTTAAAGCTTGTGAAATCTGTAGAATAAAATCTTTCATCTTCCAGATTTTTTATCCTAATCTCTGCCATTCATTCAAGTCACCATACTCAGATCATTCTATGCCAGCAAGTTGGCCTCCAGTGATGTAATTATGTTGCAGAAGAGCTGCTGCTGATGTTTTTCTCACAGAAGGATAGGAGACAAATGTAATAATTAAAAAATATAAATATTGTGAATCACAAAAGCAGTAAGTTTAAAAAGTAAAAGCAAGAAGCAATAAATTATGGGTGTCATTTTGTGATACCTTAAATATGTTCTGCAAGTGGTATGATCATTTTAGGTATTTTATTATACAAAATAATACTCTTAAATCATTAAATTCCTTCAGAATCCGAGATTCCTCCTCTTGCCTCTCCTCTTAAATCTGTGTTGCTTCTGCTGCTTTTAGCCTCAAGATCAAATTAAAATGCAGCCTCTAATCAAATGGAGTGCATCCCCTGATTTAATGTGGTCACTATCTAAGCAGGCTGGCCATTAACAGTTCTAATACAATTACACCAAGGAGGAAAAGTAAATGTCTTCATTTTGGCTGTAACTAACACGTGATGGAAGCAAATTGATTGCATAAGTTTTGACACTGTCCCAATCCATGGAGTTTCACTTATCCACTGATCACCACCATTCCTATCTTTCTGCAATTGCTATGGCAATGGCTCTATTCTCAAAATTATGAGAGTCATTCTCCTGACTCTGCCTGTTTGTAGGCTGACTTGATTTTGCATCCAAATTGTCATACAAAAGCTAAGATCCAGCTAATAGATTAGCAACATGTATGAAACAAAGCCACTGTTGTGTAGGGCGAACCTCTATTTGAGGATAATGGAAACTGAATAATCCAAATATAAAATAATTCGATACTGGGGTTATGTGGATATCCAAGTAGAAATAATTAGTTCCCCATGAGTGGAATACTTTCTGAAGTAGAAGAATACTTGGGTTTTGGTGTTTGGATCTATTCAATTATCCTGCAGTTCACATGGAACATTGCAGAGTTGTAATTGCAGGAATGTTCCAATCTCGGATGGCAAACCTCAGATAAAGAATGTTTCCAAGCAAATACAATCCAGGGCAAACGAAAGTCACGAATCTATGGATAAAGGGATGTAGAGAAGGGAAGTAGACATTTAGCACTTTAACTAGAGATTAAGTTAATTGTATGGATTACTGAACTAGAACCAGTACAAAAAGTTAAGCAGTAACCAAAGTTAACCAATATGGAGGATAACTAAAAGTGTATATAAATTACAAACGACCTGATACTTCAATAAAGATCATCACTGATATTCAGTTATTCATGATCAAAAACTCGACTGCCTCCGTCATATACAACAAGTGGATGCCAGAACAGGGACTCTCTTACTTATCCGGCAAGGATTAGGTGCACATTCAACCCTTTGTGGTTCTCTTCAACCTTTTTGTTTCTGTAAGCATGGGGCTTCGCTTCTGAGGAACAAACGCAGGACTGGTCACAGGAGATTGCAGCTCGGTCCTATGGTACCCAAGAAAAAGGAGGTTTATACACTGATTGGGAAGCGTATTGGGAAACATTGTATATGAATTCCTCGAGCAAAATAGAAAGTTTTGCATGTGTGGCATTTAGTACGGCATGCAGATTGAACACAATTTGGTCACAATAACTTATCTTTTTTAAACAACCACCTTCACGTTAAACTAATGCTGT
The DNA here is from genome assembly GCA_004320025.1 of Laticauda laticaudata. Classification (NCBI taxonomy): domain Eukaryota; kingdom Metazoa; phylum Chordata; class Lepidosauria; order Squamata; family Elapidae; genus Laticauda; species Laticauda laticaudata. Next base: position 17,111 of record BHFT01022995.1, on the reverse strand, counting down.
CATTGTCCCCCTTCTTCACCTGAGTATATGTCTTCAACCTCAGCTCCTGAGATACAGAGCAAAAGGCCTCCTGACTCGTATGTTCGTCTTCTGTTCAGAAAATGGTGAGATGACTTGTAAAAGGATGCTCTATTCTCAGAAACAGACTTGCAGAATTACTGTCTTTTGTCCAGTCATAATGTCCTGGTCAGGGGCCACAGCTTGGAATGGCAATAGCAATGGGGGTCTCCCTTATAGATCTTAAGAGAGTTTAAAAAACAGTTTACAGACTATGGGAATTAGTGTAATTTTACAGGAGACTAGTAGAAGGAATAAAAATGGTTATACAATGATCCCTGGAAATTGAAGCAAATATTTCGCATGATTTTAACAATCCATGCAATATAGTGGTTGGGGAGGAGTGATATATGAGACATGCTCAAGCTGCTACTTTAAGGAGGAGAGGAGCATATTTACAGTTAAGTAGCCTATTTGGTCTGGACCGTTTGGTAACAATTCCTACTCAAGTGTTCTTACCTGCCAGTTACGTAACTATTTGTTTTCTGAATGTGCCTTTCGTCTTTCTTAACGGTACCCCAAGCTGGAAATCTAGAGCAACAAATTTTTTCAAACATTCGACAGAATGCCAATGAGCTTAGCTGAACGGTCTGTCCAAAGCAATTAGACAGCCCATTTGATTAGTCAGGAAGGCTGCTGGTGAACTTCTTCCAGTTGCTGTTGAAAATGCTAGCAAGATTGTAAAAGAGCTTTACAGCTTGGTTAAAGGCCCTACTGCTCCATTACACTTTGCCCCAGATATCTTATTTTTTTTTATTGCATTTGCTATTAGTTAATCTACTTATAATTCTTTCGATCCTCGCCTATATTACTCCATTTTTCCTTTTTTTTTTAAGAATTTTTTTTCAGCGATCTGCAGATGGATCACAAACTTAATAAAAGTGCAGTACTTTAGCAGCTGCTATCAGAAAGGACAGCACCAGTTGGTAACTGTTTTAAGTGTAAGAAGGCCTGGCCACTTTCAGAAGGACTGTCGTTCTAACATCTATGCTCAGAAATCGTCCCAAGCAATGTGCCCTATCTTGATAAAAGGCATTTCATTGGCAATCAAAATGCTCGGTTGGGGTAGAGATGTGGAAACTGTGCCAAGGATGTGCACCCACCAGAATCCAAAGTGTTGGTCCTTTCCCATCGACTCTATTCCTCCAGCAGCCATCTCTCGACTCCTCCCTCCAGCCACAGCGGTAGCGCTGGCGACGATTTAATCACTAACAAGAGGAAAATTGAGTTTAAATTTCCCATGGGAGTTAAAATAGTTCCATTCTCAATTTAAATATTTTAAATTTTAATCTTCCTTTGGGATTAGTTGGCTTAATTTTGCCTTGTTCTTTCTAGCTACACCAAACAGGGCATATTTTGTTGTGCCTGAGGTATAGGATTCAGATTACACTAGTATCATCGTGATTCAGGATTGGAGCATCGTCTCAAGTTCTCCTTGTTAATTCTTCTGTTGCTCAATGCTTCTTTCTTGCATAATGAAATTCATCTCCTGGTATATGGTAATACGTTGGGTTGCAGGAATTTGGATCAACTTCTTTAGTATGTAGGCTTACATCTCAGCTGAACTCCGTCTTGTCCTTTGTTAACGCTCTTCTCAAAAACAACCATTCCAAGGGTTATTGGATACTGGAGTGATGTACTGCATCTCTTTTACAGTGGCCATACAGCGGTGCCAAAAACAACAGTTCTTCCACTGTGAGGAATAAGGAAGGTTCTACAGCTGCTTGCAGACTGTTCAACAAAATTAATAGTTACAACTATCTGCTGGTAAGTCCTCTTTTTCCGACAACCAAACATTCTAGATATTCATACTAATATTTGGGGCCGTGATATGCCTTTCTCTTCTTAATGCCAGTTTGATTCTTGATGATGACTCTTCCTCTAAATGGCTCTGGTCTATGCCAGTTTGGGTGAACAATGCCATTAATCAAGGGAAACGCTTGTCTGCCTTGTAACAACAACTTGGGTTCAAGAACAATTGGCTGCCTGGTTGTATAGAAGCTTCTACTAGTCTTGGAATACCGCCTTTTTTGTTATAAAAAAAATGGTAAATGAAGTTTCCTTCATGATTTAAGAGAATTAATAAATGTATCCAACCACCTGGTCCTTTACATGCTGGTTACCAAAATCCTAACGTTTAATTCCTAATTTTTTATAAATTAATTGGGTAAATTGATCCATTACAGACTTTTTTTTTACTTATCAACCTTTGCAGCCTCAAGACAAAGAAAAAATTTGGCATTTTATGTCCCACTTTTTAAATATAGCATGCCCACAAAATGATATCATTGGGAGTGATTGCCATCAGGGGAAGCTTATTCCCACTATCAACTTATGTCAATATCGTGGATAATGCCTTCAACCCTTTCAGAAAAATTCCTCCGTTCTATTTATCTATCATTATAGCGATGTAATATTGAAGCAGATTTTGATGAATCTAAGTGTTAAAGAGTTAATGGATATTGTGGCACAACAGGGATTGTATATAGCCGTAGACAAAAATCAAAAGGAACCTTATACTTTACTTAGGACATAGAATGTTGGCACAGTTCCTCCATTCCAATTCTTCCTGTGGTACAAGTACAGACAATCATATACATTTCGTAACCAATGCCCAAAAATTACTATTGGCATTATTAATTAGGGGCACGCCCATTCTTCACATTACAACTGGTGATATGTTGCCTTATTTCAGTTTTTGAAGGAGCACAATTACCAGGAGATCTAGTTTGTATTACTGATCTTCAAAGACATGCCTTCAAGAGAATATCGATAATTTAAGCTCAATGGTAATGGACAGGATAACATCCTTAACAATAGGATCTGTTGCTTAGCTATTCTTCCCACTAACACCCTACCCACGGGATGTTTATCTAATGCGTCCCCGAAGTGGTCAAACATTCAATGAATGATTAATTTGTCACTCTCCACCAGAACATTATCTTGTATCAATCGCATTAGAGGATTTGATTTGTTCAAGGTCGTAACGGCCTTACATCTTACAGGAGATCGGATCATTAGCATTATCTTTTCAATCGTACAAATGACTGATGATGATGATTTGATGATGATTTCAGAATTATATAGGACAGCCTTTTCTCAATATGTGGAAACTTGTTGTATTCTTTACCGCAAGGATCCTAGAATAGTGGTACATACTACTTTAATCTGGCCTCTTCTCCATTATTGTGCGAAAATCCTATTTCTAAAGCTCTTACAGTCTTTACTGATGGATCAACTACAAGAGGTGTTGGTTGTCTGCAGATTGCACAACAATGGTATCTCTAATTTACTGCACAGTCAGACTTTAGCTCAACGTGCTGAGCTGGCTGCTGTGATTTTTGGCTTTACATTGTTCTAATGACAACCCTATAACTTGATCATTGATACTCAATATGTAATTTAGCTATGCAATCTCTTCCCTTTCTTATTGTGCTCCTCTTCTGCATAAGAAATTTGTTTATCCCTTGTTTTTATCTTTAAAGAATAGTTGTGGAAATCTTGCTTGTATTCTTTTGTATGTAGAAACATTTGAAGTCATACTCCCTTTACTAATTGCCTTGACTGAAGGAATCGGAAGGCAAATGAATCCTTAAAGTGTTTATGTCCTTTGTTTTCTGATCCTGTTGCTAGTCATTCTTATTTTCATCAAAATTGCCAAATCGCTTGGCAAAGCAATTAAAATTACATTATCGCAAGCCGGGAATATTGTCCGTGTTGCCAACCTCCAGCTTGTCCAGCAACTGGCAGTTCCCTTTCCAGTGAGTGTCAACCACGAGAAACTCAAGCTAAATCAAATTTGGCAATGGATGTAACTAATTTTCAACCCTTTAAGCCATACTGTTATCTTCATTGTCTATTGACACTTATTCACACTTCTTTGGTTACTGCTTCAAACATGAACGTACTTTCGATGTTTATTCTCATTGCCTATCCTCTTTTGCTGTTAATGGGTGGCCTTCTCAGTTTAAACTGACAATTGCCGCTTATATAGTAAGGAATTTCAAACCTTTTGTCCGAAATCGAATATTACTTTATGCATGGAATTCCTACAACTCTCAGGTCAAGCTATATTTTTTGTTGAGTGACTCATCGTACTTTTAAGGCATTGGCTTCAGAAACAATTACAAACTGATCTGGCCCTTACCAACAGCGAAAGATTCAAAATCTCATTGCTTAGCATTATATACTTCGGATTATTATACACCTTTTTAGATTCTCTTGCAGACTCACCTTAATTTGCATTTGCAACTACTGAATCTTTTGCAAGGCCTTGGTAAAGTTATCACCAAGCCCAGATCCAACCTGGAAAGGTCTACATACTGATCACCTGGGGTTGCATGTACGCCGCTGTGGAAAGATCCTTCTACCGACTAACAGTGTTGGGTTCAGTGTGCTGTGTTGTCCGTATCAATGGTATGGCATCAGGGCTTCACAACCTGATTCCAGATTTCAATCTTCATCTGCACACGGAAGTCCATCTTCCAGAGGTTGACGCACCACAACCAAGACTTGGGGCAAGGTTAATCTAGCTACATATTCAAGCTCAACAATAACTGCGCAGGCCTCATTATCTCAAACTCGAAAATCTTATTGCCGCTGTTTTTGCTATATATTCTGCGTAACTCTGTTACCATTTTACCTTGGTATTTTCTGTTTATGGTTAATGCTTTTTCTTCTGCTCAAAATGACACCTTTGTGGTTTGTCTTAACTCTAATTTTTGGTTCATCATGCCCAATACATGTTTATGACCCTGCACAAATATTGTACTTTATTACGTATGAGCCCAATGCATTTGGTCAAAATGTCTTTTATCACTAACTTGATCATGTCCTCTACATTTATTGTCTCACAACGAAATCTATTTCACAAATCCTGGCTATTTTCTCAAGCCCCTTATGCAATTGAATTCTGTCTGTTGACTTTTACTTGAAAGTTAGTCAATTTACAAGGGTCTGTGTTTCTGTATGTCACGCTAAACACCTTGGCTTTCATAACTGCGTCTATTATTGGATGCGTCAGCAATATTAAAAAGCTAGGGAATTAGTTATTTTTCTGACTACTAGATTGGTTGTCAGTACCTTTATTCTTGTCTTTGCATGGAATTAATATATCATCCTGACATGTATCTGACAATTTTCCTATTTTTACTGCTTTCTGATCATCAATACAGGATCGATATGCGCGGTTGACAGCTTAAGGGATCCTAATATGTTGTCTTTCTGATAAATAAAAATGTATTAATGTTCATCCTCAGATTATTCTATGTGCAAAACTATAGGTTATTTTACTCTAGCCTGTCAAATAGGTATGCTCCATACTCAACAAGCGCGTTCCTCTCTGTGGCCCTGACATGTAATGATGAAGTCATATTGACACACCAACTTGTCTTTGGTTTCTATCATTTGGCATGCAATTGACAGAGGCCATTACAGGAGTCCTTATCTAGGCTCTTATCCCTGGCATAAATTGCTCAAGAAAACAGAATGATTATTCTTGGTCTCTACGCTAGACTTGAAACGTATCTTCAATTCTACCACATGCTATCATTAGTGATTTACAGCATGAAATAAAGACTTAATAAAGATGTCTTACAGCAGCATTGTGCCAAGACTATCTTTTAGCCCATGAGGGAGGGTTCTGTACGTTAGTTGGATGCCGTGGATGTGGATGTGCATTTTCATTCTTTGATAAAAACTAGTTGAGGATGAGCTGCCCAATTTACAATCAGTAAATTCAAAATAATATCCATGCGTCATTCTCACTCTTTTGGTGGCTAACCAATTAGCTCACCTGAATTGGGTCTTGGCTCCAGACAGTTTTCGTTTATGCTATAATTATATTATGTTACTTAATTGCAACCTGTTGTTTTATTCAATGGTATTCCAAATTTATTTGCATTGTTTCATCCGCGCTTCCCTTCTCTCTTAACCCTTAATGGCGGATAGCATTTATAAAATCTTTGAATCCTTCCTATTTTTTAAATAAAAATGAGTATGTAGATGTGAATTGCAGAATGTTCCAATCTCGGATGGCAAACTCAGATAAAGAATGTTTCAAGCCAAATACAACTCAAGGCAACACAAGTCACGAATCTTGATAAAGGAGGATTAAGAAGGAAGTAAGACATATGTTAGACTTTAACTAAAAATAATTTAATTTTATGGATTAACTGCTACTAAACAGTTAACCAAAAGTTAACAGTAACCAAAGCTTAAACTCAATGATGGAGAAACTAAAAAGTGTATATAAATGCAAAGACACATACTTCCAATAAAGATTCATCATAAATTCAGTTATTCATCGATCAAACACTGCGATGCTCTCATTACAACAGAACATATTATAATTAAATGGGAATAACTGATTTCAGAAGACAAAGATAACACTGATACTGGTACCGCTAGTTTGGTAATGAAATGTTCTGCAAGAAAAACAAGCAGCTTGGTTGAGAGCACCAGGACCCCGTTATTTCAACCCTGAAGCTACAAATATTCTCCTTATTGCCACAAAAAACTCAGTCCTTCCAATCACCAATATATTTAGCCCACATTACAGTTGGTGTGTGTGTGCTGAAAGCAGTATGGGAGGGCTCATACACAGTTATTGTGTGTTTCCTTTCCACAATAATGAAATGGATTCCCTTTGTTGGAAGACTCCTGCAATGCGTTCAGACTTTGATACAAGTCCAACCAAGTATGGCAAAATCGTCCACTATGTCCCTATTTACTTCCGTTCTAAAGTGAAATAAAGGAAAGCATCTAGCCAACATAAACCCATCTCTCCTTCTGTGAATTAGGACCATGTAAGAGACTTGGTATGTAACATAAGAGAAGAATATCTGTGAACAACTCCATCTAAAACAAGTTTTACTAAGTTTTTCTAATATATATTAAAACCTACAGTAAGTAGGAGAGACACTTTGGAAAATGCAAGACTCTTTGGGATAAACACTGGTTCATATCTTGCAAGTACAGTGACCACAAGTCTTTTATTAAAGAAAGGGCATTTCAGAAAGCTGTCCTTTTTATTTATTTTAGTCATTTAACTTTTACATTACAGAATAGTCACACCAATCTTTAACATTCAATGGAAATTGAATTGTCATTTGATTTTAGATATTCTTATCAGAACATATGTTTTTTGTAATATTTTGTTGGTTTTGGCTCTAGATGTTTAACTTTGTAAAGCAAAGTTATAAACATAATCAAATATGTTTATCCTTTGAATCATGGTTGATTTTTTTTGCGTTATTTTTTTCGAAGAAAGGGATTGCATTGTCTGATGCTTGAAAGATCCAGGAGCAAGCACCAACATGGGATTGCTGATGGTGGTGCTCAAGCAATCGTGAAGACAAAAAACCTTGCTGCTAGCTGCAACCCTGTGGGTGGAATGCCGGGGAACAAGCGGTGGGGTGAGCATTTGGGGTGATGTCAATCTCATTGTATACATGTTGTGCATGAAAATAAAGGTTAATAATAATGGGAACTCTGTTTTGCAGGCTTTGGGCAACAGACAGGAATCCGCAATCGTGCACGGTTTCTGCTGGGCTTGCCACTGAAAGCGCCCTGAGTAACCAGTTGGCTTCAGGGCTAATCCACCCCATAGAGGTTGGTGAAGAGGGAGATTCCAGCAGAGGTGAGGAAAGCCACATTTTCTCCCAGCTGGACTAAACTCCCTTTCCCCGAGGCAGAGAGTGCGGTTAGAAATGGGCCACCTGCAAAAGAAGCCCTATCCAGAAAAGAACATGCAGGAGGAAGAAAGGTGCTGAAGTGAAAGTTTTTGGCTTGACCGGATAAGAAAGAAAACAATATAAGTATCCTGGAACTTAAACGCCTAAAAAAACCAAAAGATACATTGCTCCCAAAGAAGACTTGGAAGAGGAATGAAAGTGAAAAAGAAAGGGTTTTTTTTTTTCACTCTCCTTCTTTCACGTTGACAGCAAAGAGATGGATGAGAAATGGAAAAGATCTAGCTTTGTGCATCAATAAGGTATTTAAAACTGGAAATTTTAATGCCAAGGGGATAAAAAGATTTCTGATATAAAAGGCAAAAAAAAAGAAAGAAAATTTTCTTTGGCTGTAAAGTGGGAGACAGGGAAGAGAAGAGAATAAGAAAATGACTTGGAAGAGAGAGATAGCCTGGAATCTAAAGAATTAAGTTAAATTTTAAATAGATTGGCTAAAGAACATTTTAACTGGAACTTCTGTAACTAAATATTAACGCCCAGGAAGAGAAAGTGAAAAAAGGAAGAAAGTGTAAAAAAAACACTTGTGTGTTTTGAATGTTTGTGACTTTGGAACTCTTGGAATTATTATTGGAAGGTTAAAAATACCTGAGGTGGTTGTTGTAAACAGAAGAAGAAGAAAAAAAGAGTGGCATCATCTTGCTGACGAATTGAAAATAGAATGATAGAATAAGAAGAAGAAAAGAAGAGAGGGCGTCTTGGGTTCGTTTTTCAATTCTTAGAAATGACGATCGTTAGCATGAGAACTACAAGAAAATGGATCACGCAAAAAGAGATGGACAAAGAAGCAGCCATCTTAATGCAACAAGTAACTTACTTGGGAAGAAAGAGAAAGAGGGAAAGAGAATGGAGAATTTGAGACCTAGAAAAACAACCAAAAAGGGAAAACTAAGGGTGAAAGTGATATACATGAGAAAGCAGCAACAGAAAAAGGGGAATACAGAAAAGGGAAATTGAGGTGGAGACCACAGGGGGGTAAAAAGAGCAGAGAGAAGAAGCAAAGGAGGAGAAGAGAAGAGAAGCTACAACAGGGTGTGAAAGCAAGATGCAAAGAAACAGGATCTATTTAGAGATAATGGGTAAAATTTTAATTGAAAAAGGGATTCTGCAGGTACATATGAGTTGTATTGTTTATATTGTATTTAGAATAATATTAGAAGATTGGAAACAAAGTATGATTCAGTGAAAACATTTTTGAATTAAAATAAATGTATGAATTATCAGTGAGAGAATTAATTTAGAAAGTAATGAGGAACATTTTAAACGACATAAATGTTGTAAAATGCAAGAGTGCTGGGGAAGTAATCATGGAAAGATTTTATAAGCGTCCATAGAAGGCAATAACCTATTTTCAAAAAGTAATGTTGTTAAATGTTTAAATTTAAATGAATATTATATAACGCATAGAAATTGAATGGTTATGATCGTTGTTCTAATTATATTATATATTTATACTTTTTTCTTTCTTTTTCTTTGTTTTTTAAAATGTAAGTGTTTAGCTTAAATGTATTACAGCAGAATTCGAATAGAAGTTACGTTTTATATTAAGTGTTATAATTTTACCGGAAAGATATAAAGCGTTCATACTCCAGTTAGTGACATACAGGAGGAATTTGTTTAAGAAAAGATAATAGATAGCTGAAATAGGACAGACAAAGAAATATAAATATAAGATACTGATTTGAGATGAAACAAATAAAAATAAAATAAGAAAGTTAAAAGAGGGAGAAGCCATATAGGAAAATGATAGAATGGTTATAAGATATGGAATGGTATATAAATTGAGCATGAATTTGAATTGTGTCTGTACAAAGAGATGTAACCCGGGATCAGGCTGGCTTCAGAAACGAGGTTTTAGTTTCATGTTTTGTTTTGTGTTTGTAATGTTGTTTTTAAACATCAATTAATTTTTTTTTTCAAAAAATTATGTATAAATTGATAGAATTGAGATTGCACTAAAAGGATATTGTGGGCTTGGAAGTTAATAATTAATATAATATGATAGGAAGTTGATTAATATAATATGAAATGTAAATTATAGTTCAAGAGGAAAAGATAATATATCGTCGCACAAGAATTGAATCTAATTGACACATTGTACAAATTTTTTGGGAAAAGAATTTTTTTTACAATTGAAAGATTTCGTTGCTTTATGTTTGTATTTGTCTATGTTTGTTGTTAAAAATAAAAAAAATACAAAAAAAATAAAGGTAATAATAATAATAGTAAGATTAAGCACGGGGTGGCACAGGGTGCATAGAGGATTGGGGTGAGAGAGATTTCCTTAGGCAAGTCTTAGACCCAAGATGGATTAAACCATAATTAAAAAGAGTAGGGTAATTGGAAATATGAGGATGACAGGAGGTACCCGCATGTAGCAGAGGGCGTGGCCACAGCTATAAATGGTGCTGGGAGGCAGACACTCCCAGAGCTAACTTTGATTGACTTCCTGCCATTCTTACTGGAGGAGGAAAATTGATGTTTGTGAATAAAACAGCTTTAACCACATGAACTGTGAGAATTGGCTTGTTTATTGTTACAAATCCTCAGGACCTTAGAAGACTGGCTGAGAGAATGGTTGCCATACTTCAAAGCCATCTGAAACAAAAATGTTTGTGCAATTGTGTTCATACATTAATGTAAGCAGAGCTGTGGTTAGCTGAATAAGGCACAACTTTCTGAATTCAGAGGTTATATTAAGCTAAGAAATGATTCATTACCCAATCCTCCCCAGGTTTCATGTACTGAGACATTAATTTGACCCTCCATGCCTTGGAAACGGGTGAGTTCAGGATCTCATGGTTACCATGACAATTAGGGTTTTATTCAAAATCATCACAACTCTATCTTGTGTGGTACACATACACACTGGAACCGGTTTTCACCTTACTACTGACAAGACTGTGAATTGACAGGAGAGGAGATTAACTTCCATTATCATAGCAGATTACTATCTAATTGCCTTGAGATTTGCAGCTACTAATAACCATCTTAGGAGAACAGGCTCATTAAACCAGTCCACCTCAAGCAGCTTATACTTAGGCACTTGGAAAATTCCCAGCAACCCAGAAAAAACTCTGTTACTTTAAAGCTATGGGGCTACTGTTCCCAGCTAGCCTCCAAGTGCTTCTTATTTATTGATAATCTCCAAAAAATGAAGCACCAGATGAGATGCCAGGAGTAATGTTGATGAATGACAAATAATAAAAAGAACTGAAGACAGTTGGAGCCTATACCATGATAGTAGAGTGCACTATATTCTATTTATAAAGCATCAATGTCATTTGGGTGACACATTCCATTCTTAGCCTTGAGAACTAAAATATCTTCTTGCTGGCCTTTTAGGGCAGTTTGGCTAGTTTTTTTAAAGACAAAATCACCCATGTTTGCTCTGAAGTGGATACTGAATGGACAGAATCATGTGCGATTATTTTCAATATTTTGCATTATCAATCATGATGGCTGACAAAGTTGACAGTCATGTGTAATATGAATCAAACCATCGGCAAATTAGCCCCATAACATGCAGACAACAAGAGGAAACATAATGACATGACTACAAAAAGTGAATTTATCTTTGCAAAACAGGCAGTGTCTACTATTTGAAGAAAGCAGTGTTCTCCCTTTTCCTTGACCTAGATTTTCTTGATAATTATCATTTAGTTTCCTACCTACCATTTCTTGGTAAGGTTGAAAAAATGATTAGCTTCTGTACAGAAGGTCCTGATTATTTGATCTCTTCCATCTAGGAATCAGGCTTAGACATCGAACAGAGACTGCATTGATTATTCTCGTGGATGATCTGCAATGGGACTTGAAGGAGAGTGAGCTGGTTCACATTATTATGTGAGACCTCTTAGTAGCATTCAATAGTATTGGTAATGATCCTTTCTAGCTAGCTACAAAAATCAGAGATATTGTGGCTCTAATCCTTCTTAATCAGTACTACATGTAGTCCTCATTTAACAATGAACAACTGATTGTCAAGCGAGCAACTTGGTTGTAAAAAAGCACTCATTAAGTGAAATCACAATTGTGCTTACAATCTTCATCTTCCTTCTACTTTACAGACCTAGGAAAGTGGCAAATGTGAAGATTGGTCAGAAAGTTTAAGTAAAAGATGTGTTTAGATGTCCTGTCCTAATATCCAGAAATTGTAAGGAAGAATCAGTTTCTTGAAACTGAATTCTAGCATGATGGGGCTACTGCTGGTACAAAACCCACTTAATTCATGGATATTCCATCCATATTCTAAAGAGGATTGCTGGGACCAGTATTTAGCATTCCTTGTAGGACAGCCTACCACCTGAAGTCAGATTGACTTCACTTATTTTGTCTTTCATTAAAATGGTGAAGACTGTGCTCTTCCATAGGAAAGCTGTGGAAGATTTTATTTACAACAGCAACATATATTATTCTAATGATGGAATGTTTTTAGGAATATTTTTATATCTGAATATTGTAGGTTCTCCACAATTGTATGAGTAAGTAGTTCAAAAAACTAAAATGAATAAAATAAATTCCTAAACATGTAAATATTAAGCTAATTATTTTCCTTTTCTTCCCACTTCCTTTTTTTCTTTTCTTTTTAAAAAAATATACTTTATTAATCTTTTATAATTGTAAAAAGTCAAATAACAACAAAATATATCTTATATCAACAGTTTGTGACATTCATCTTATACGAATATTTTGTGCATTATTTACAAATATACAAAATTGTGCGAATATAAATCTTTAACTTATCTAGTAATCTATTTTTAATTAACTTATCTAGTTAAACTGTTTCAACTCCTTCCCTCAAAATTGTGCTATACAGCACTAGACACTAGAATAACTAGACACAAGAACATTTTTTCCCCGAAAACCATCACTCTGCTAAACAAATAATTCTCTCAACACTGTTCAACTATTACAAAGTCTGCATTACTATTACTGTTAATCTTCTCATCACTCCTTATCACCCATCCCCTCCCACTTGTGATTGTAGGACTGTAACTTTGTNGACTGTTTCCTAGTATGATTTGATTGTTGATTGTGCCCTATGACTATTATTAAGTGTTGTACGTTATGATTCTTGACAAATACATTCTTAACAAATGTATCTTTTCTTTTATGTATACTGAAAGTATTTAAACCAAGACAAATTCCTTATGTGTCCAATCACACTTGGCCCATAAAGTATTCTATTCTATTCTATTCTATTCTATTCTATTCTATTACTTATCTCTATTTATTTACAATCCATTTATCTATCCACCAATCTGCCTTTGATCAATCCAATCAATGGAATGATTGGCTTTTTTTTCTTTTAATGGTAGAAAATATATGACTTAATTATTTGCCCAATTACTGATACATTTCATCGAGTGAATTTGAGAGACTTTAGGATCCACAGATTAAAGTGGGTCAAGGTCTGCACAAATCCAAGCTGTGATCTGATTACTCCGTTCATGAAGTAAGGCTAAATCTTGAAGTTGAAGATTTCTTTATATTTTATAAGCATTTGTTTAAAAATATACTATGTAGATAAGGTATCAGTTTCATGCAGGAAAGAAATGTTTATCTGTAGCTTCTTTGTTGGTAATGGAAATAACTTTTTGGTTATTTTTGTACTTTCTATTCCAAATGTCATTTTAAGATTTTTGCCCAGACTTGAGCAAGACCAGAAAAGGTTATTTTTTTTCCACTTCTGTGATCCCAGTAATTATCAACATTGCTTTTGTAGTTACCATGTATACCACAACAGAGAACAGAGGCTCCTGTATTGTGTGTTCATCACCTGTATTTTTAAAATCATACAAAATTGTAATTAACAACGCTAATTTAACTTTTACAAGAATTTGATAAGGGTAGTATGAAGAAGCCCTTAAAAATAGAAATTTGTATAATTGACACCTAAAAATGTAGAGACAATTGCATTTTTAACTATTGTGAGCCCCACCTTATGATGAATAATTAGAATTTACAAGACAGTATTGTTAAGCCTGGGTTCCCCAACCAGGGTTAGGGAGACAAGCTAAACAGAATGTGCAGACACAGATAAATGAGTGAGCTTAAGCTTGTATGTTTATTAACATACAGTAAAAATAACAGATACGCTTGTGCTATCAAATTATAGTTTATTCCATTATATAGCATAGTCAAAATAACAGTCTCAATAGTCATGTATCATTTAGTCAGTCCATTCAGGGATATTCAGTTAGCAAAGTCCATGTAGAATATCCTATGTCAGTTCACTTACAAATCAGTCCTTTGTTCTCTCTCCCGTTCGAGCAATGCCAGTCTAGATTCCAAGCAGTAATCAGGGATCATCAAAGCCAGAGAGATAGCACGCTGCAGTCTTGCTCTTTTAAGGTGCTTTCACAACCACTCCTTAATTACTATCCCACAGTTAAAGTTGCAGACACTCTAACATACAAACTATGATTACTTTATTTATTATTTTACCTAACCAGTTTAGGGTAACCAATGTTATCCCTAACAAGTATATTCTACTGAAGTGCTTGTAGTGCAGTAGCTCCACTGAAGGGTGTTTTTAGGTGTACGTGTGCTAATTTTACAATTATCCCTATTAATGCTGTTGTTTTATCTAATCTCAGGAAACTTGTTCCAACAAACTGATTTTATATACAAAATATGTGCTGCTTCTGCTAATTTCTACTTATGTTTTAGCGAGTCATACTATTCTTGCAACTGTTCATACATGAGTAAAAGAAGTAACTGCTGGAGCAGCACACTTTTAAATGATGCTTGAAAAATGGCCTGTTCTTGTACATTTACTGTCTTTTACTTCCATTGTTACTGTGCTGTTTGAAACAGCACTAAATATAAGCCAAGAGGTACAATAATTAAGATTTATCTAATCAACTTTGAAATGACAAATGTTTAATGAATTTGTCCAGCAGTGATACTATTCAGCTATTCTTTTATTAAAAGACATTGCATATAGAAATCATTGATCTAGATTAACTAAGCATGCCTTAATTGAGTCAAAGAACATTCAAAGGTCTTGATATTTAAAGCCATAAATTTTCCCCACTCTTTCAATCAGCAGTGTGGTGTTTTCAGGTTAGTGGGATTAACTTTGCTTTTTAATAGAATCTTGCTGTGCATTCAATGGAGCTTGTCTCAAAAGGAATGCGCTGGGAGGGGAGTTTCAAGCCTGGATTTATTCTGGATATCAAAACTTAATTGCAAGCACAAATGTCTCATGAAAAGTAACTCCAGATTGCCCATTCCTGCCTCCTTGCTTTATTACTCCTTAGAATTGGGAACAATTCTAAGTTGCTACCAAAGAGCAACTCATAAATCCTTTGTGATCTATCAGTGCATGCTGATTTACCCTCTGCTCTCAATAGATGCTTTCCTGAAAGCTTGTGAAGTTTTCTTTGTATTGACAGCATCTGAGCTAATAACAGGTATAAAATTCATTGCAAATGACCCCCAAATGTCACTAGGGTCCTTACAACTGAAGATCAATCAGCCAGAATAATGAAATCCTGGTAGGACATTGCAAGCCACTGACATTGAAGGAGGTAGACAATGGTTAGAAGGAAGATTTGACAATGCTATTACCCCTTAACATTACTGATTCTTAACATCCTCACCCATTAGATACTTAATTAGCTATGCCAAAGTTTAAATCATGTGCCAGAAGCTTAATTTAATTTGCCCAATCTTAGCAACTATCCTAGCAGTTGTTTGCATTTGAATGAAATTACTATAGATTACTCAAGCAAAAAGGTATTAAACACAAGAAAGCTATCAACTTGCTAAAGTATCACTGCTCAGTTGCCTTACAGGGGAAAAAAGCACTCTATGAGAAAATTTCTGAAAACTTCAGCCTAATCCACTAGACATTTCTGCTCCAAAAATATGGATGCTGTTTATTATTTCACATTTGAATGTATGCTTTTCCATCCCAATTAGTAATCTCCAGATATGTAGGTTCCTCATTCCATATGCACATGTTAAGTTAGAGTCATGCAGGCTGGAAATTATGAGTTCAACAAAGACTTAGATGCGTTCTAGAGTAATTGTTAAGTTAATCACTAAAATGAATCCCTGTATTTTTCAGAGCTGCAAGCCATATTAGTCTTTTGGACAACCCATTTGTATTAATAATGTGTTTAAAGGCTTCAGTTTCCAAAATTGGTGTCTGCTGGCCACACTGAATTCCAAATATCCTTATTTTCCCAAAATATCATGTATTAATTTCTTTGTGCTGCTCTAACTTACATAACCAAGACTTCCCTATTGAGCAAAGCCATGTCCTTGGGGTTTTGATTAGATTGCTACCTTAGAACTTATATAGGATGGTTGGTAAGATGAGCAGAGAAATAAGTGATAATTAAGATGAAGTTTCATGCATTACTTTGTGCCTATCCAAGCATCTTTACTGTAATTTAAACATTACAATTTATTCATTAAATTTGTATGTCACCCATCTCATCGAAGGGTGACTCTAGGCAGCTTACATCTAAGTAATACAAGATAAAATAATAAATATTAACATTAAAATTGACTAAAAATAATCTAATGTGAGAAGGAAGGGAGCAAGATGCACATAGGATGCAACTGACATATTATCTCAGTCCATTACCAGTTTATAATAAATGTATTGGGCTAGTTATTAAAGTCATGAAAATCCAGTTTAATCTGGACTCATTCAGATCAGAGCAAAAGAAATAGAACTTTCCAGAGTGCATCAGAAAAAAATGTCCCAATAGTTTTGAATAGAAATCAGAACCTTAATGTTCCCTAAATGAACTTCTGTTATATTGGCCATGTCTCCTGAAATCTTTTGGAAGTTGTAGTCCAAGCATATTTACAGATTTGGAGAAAGCTGGTTTGAATAATTAAACCCATTGCAAGCAGATTCACCACAGAGAGATAATTCATGATATTAAAAAGAAGGCCAATCAGTTTTAGAGATTTCAACCATAAAGAGACCAGAATGAGCTCTGATTTCTTTTGGGAGACAACAACAAAACAAATCATATATGCCAACTTGACCTATTATGGATAAAACTGGCCTAGGATATCATAGTGTATCAGTTGAAAATATTCCAACTGGAGCTTCTCCTGCAAAAGCAAGACTAACCAGGATTTTTCTTCTGTACCAGCATCTTTGAACTGCTATGCAAGAAATGTTCTATTTTTTTCTTTTCTTTAAGCTTTCATTTATTTCATCTGAATAATTAGACAGGCATTCTGTATATGCATATATTTAAGGCCCTGTCACACTGGCCGACGGATGCAAAACGTTTGTAAAAAGGACACAGCGGACGAGAAAAATGTTCC